>JAAAKL020003358.1:0-23376 GCA_010016065.2 Carybdea cf. marsupialis auct. non (Linnaeus, 1758)
ATGTAATTGGGACGAAAAATTTCTCATTTCTGGCTCAAAGAGTATGTTGCTTAACTTTATGTATCGTACTAGGGTCAAAACGGGGGATAACTTACACTCCCATAATATTAAAAGGATGGAAAGTAAGCTTTTCACTTGAACAGTTTTGCTGTGTTGCCACAGCAAAAAAGAATTGCAAAATCAGTAATAAGCAGCTAAATAATGTGATTTTGATTATGGTTGGTACAGTTCAGACTCTTTTCAGTAATTCACGTAAATTTGACTGTGCAGGCTTTTACCATAAACTTTTGCAATAAAATTTCTTCACTGAAATAACAGTTTACATTCTTGAATCACCTTTAAATCACTTAACAGTTTTGTTCAAAATTTTTTTTAAATTTACGTTAACATGCAGTAAAGTTCGTTCTTTCCTAGGTTGCAGCAGATGCCACAACGATAATGATGGTCTCAATTATAACAATTTATTATAAATGTTGCATTTTTCGTTTATAAAACAGAGAAAGGTCCTTTTCTGCAAATATTTTCCAACACATTTTCACATATAAACGATAAAACACAGAAGGTTCCCAACCTAAATTTCATAAAGAGGACTGAATCCATTAAAGCTAAGTATCATTCTACTTCCGTATGTGAACTAGTTGAAAAATGAGCTTTTTAAAGTATAAACTGAATACTAACGTAAAAAAATACAGCCTCAAACAAGAAATCAAAGCTAGATCCTAACAGAAAGGACAACATCCATCATTGCTCTTTAAAAGACACGGACGACGTTGAATTTACTCTCTCTATAATTCACAAAGCTATAGAATTATAATAATTTGCATATAGTTGACCTCATTCATAAGAAAGAAGCAATTAACAGTAAGCATTGTAAGAAAATTAGGTATAGAAGAACAAGACATACTTTTCTTCATTTTTGAAATATTTTTTTTTTTTTTTTTTTAAACGGTGGAATCATTTTAAGAATATACAAAACTGTCTCACTCTTCTTATGGTCACTAGAATATACTAATTTTTCAAAAAGTACCTATGATATTTAAAACATAATGCTCTACTCTATAGGCTTGAAAAACTTTGAAGTCGGTTGCAAAACTGTCGCGTGTCGTGGTTTTTGAAAGGTGCCGTCATTATAACCCATCTTACACGTTTACAGTACCCTTACGATTCCACCCAAAAAGGGTAAAGTTATTAGCAGTAATTTTTAATTATATGAAATTATGCAATAGGCGACCAGATACATAAGAAGTACAAATGCATGCATACAGAGCAGCCAAGAGGCGGTCTGGGCTCGGAGCCAAGTGTTTCTTAGGACCTCTGCGCCAAAGACGTGAAAAAGTTTCTCATTCCCCAACCTTTTTATCTTGGGAACCTTCTTTTCAAACAGAAGTCATTAGATGCTAGCCAAAATTTGCTTTCATTAACATCATGCTACACAACTGCTCAAGGAGCCCTTTTCAATGGAAAGGCTTCAATTACATGATTGAAGTTAATCTTTCTTTAGATGTCATTTTCCATACTTAAGATAGCAAAGTCATTTAGTCTCCCTTGCGTCATTGTATTGTGCAAGAAATTCTTGACAAGCTTCAGTTTGCTACATGAATGCTCTACTGAAGCAACTGTTACTAGTGTTCTGTCAAGTCAAGTCATGTTACTCATGTCGCTTCATGTCATGTCATTTTAAGTCATGTCATGTCATTTCAATAACCCTTGGACCGTTTGGTCACTTGAATAACTGCACTGTCTTTCACGAATGCTTTCGACTGTTTTGATAATTTGTAAACATTACAACTGTCTTTTCAGTCTAAACTTTTCTATTGCTTAGCCAAGATGTCCTTGGTTTTCATCGGGCTCGTTTCCCTCTCACTTGACCGTGCATTGGTGAGTTTGTGAGGTGAGTCAGGCCAGTCGCTGGACGCCATTTGAGTTCCTATCAAACAAGGTTTATAAACAATGTTGCGTAACATGGTGGACCTACCTTTGCTATTTTACCTTCTGATGACTAGTATTCGTGACTACACTTTTTCGCTGTAGGAAACGATGGGGAGCCCGATACAGTCTTTCTTAGAGATCAGTGATGAGTACGTGCTCTTCTTGTAATATGGAACAACAATTATAATTTCCTTGGAAGTGCTACCTTTATGCGCGGTTTATGTATTCCAATTACGTTTCGAATTCGTTGTTTTCACTTCCTCATTAGTGACACAATCATGCACCTCTTAATTCTATGGGCATGATTCCCTCATTTTATTCCAAAAAAGTCTTCAAAAGCACCACATAGCTAAGGCAAGGAGGCACTTTGTAGTTCTTGTATTTTGTGCCCATGGCTCACATCCACATAATGCCATTTGGATTATCAGAGATCTTGATAACTTGGTCTATGCCTGCAGAGAAATGTTCATGGTCTCCCATACCTTTTTAAGTTTAGAAGGCTGTCCAGTTACCATCTTCAACCTTCTCTCGATTTCAGTGTCCATTGCCATTTCTTCATCAAAACAAGAGTAAAGATATTGGACATTGTTCATCTCTTTAAGATCTTTATTTTCTGTTACAATCTGTGTTGTTCCGTTATTATTTTAGAAGTGATCATCGCTTACTCATTAACTCTTCTTGCTGTTACTGGTGGTGTAGACCTACAGCAAATCCTCAACACTACACTAACGCCCTCAAATACATCCTGTAAGAATGGATCCTGTAATTTTATTCAAAAGATTATGAGGGATAATTGCATCATAGTATTTTAATCTGAAAAATGCTTATATTAATAATATTGTATTCGAGTCCAGGCCTTGCAATCCCCTAAAACCACCACAGATTGCATTCAAGTAAAAAAGCTCTAATGATAACTGTGGGTGTTGAGTTCTCTGGGCACTACTGTATGCACCACATGCAATCACACTTCTATATGATTGTTCTTCTTATTTTCTTTAGAATTGCCAACGTTCCTATATTTAGAACTCGATAAACAACTATACAGTAATGAAACCATACTGCCATGGTCAATTAAAAGATTATTTCTCTGAATTTGCAGCAAAGAATCAACATTAAAATAATTTTTACTCTGAACACTTACATATTTGAAAAGATACGGGTGACTCTCTAGTTTATCTTAGTCCTAGATAATCCTCGCCGATCGATTTTCCATTACTTCTAGGAATATCATCATAACAAACCAAAAGTATTGATGTGCTGTAGAATATGAAGAACAACCACAATCATAGTCAGATCTATAATAAGGGGGCTCTGGTGGGGCTTATTCTACAAAGAATTTAATTTAGTCCTCCCCTATTATTTTCAAGCGATACAGAAAGCAAACTCCGAATTTAGCTTGAGTCCTGCAACACAACGGGGTTCATGTATGCATCGTTGGTGTATGTGTTGTAGCCCGTGGAAACTTCAAGATATAGTTCCATATATCTTGCCACTACCTGATCGCAGTTAGACGATAGGCCTCGCACTGGTATCTGAGTATCCAGAGTATAACGAGAACATGAATGCATGAAGTTTTTGGTACCAAAAGCTGGCTTCCAAATTTGGCTGTCAAGAACATGTTCCATGGTGACTAGTTATCAGAAAGTGAATGAGACCATTCAAACAATCAGCATTTGAGAAAGGATGTTAAAATCACAGCGTTAAGAAAAAGGCTAGGAGAAGTCTTTAGGCATAGAAGATGTGGGGTTAATCATGCCGCCGAAATCCAAGTATTCTCGAATGGGCCCTATAAACATTCATCCTTCATTATGACAACCCCAATCGAAAGTGAAGAACGGCTGTTTAATTCTGTTTTCTTCAAAATATCCCTTAGATAAACCTCGAGTTAATCTGAGTTTTTAATCTGGCGAAAAGTTAGTTTAGCCGGTTAGTGTATTGATGACATGCTGGGCAAATTTCCTCCACATTGATGTATTAGTGAGAGTTTGCAACTCTTTGTGACTATACGGCAAATTGTGACTGGTCACTTCTGCAACAATTATGCTCTCATTTATAGTTTCCAGAATTCTATGAATTAAGATACCGAGGGGAGAATAATTTCGACAAATGTAGACATTGCAGGTACTTTTAAAAGTTAACAGTCGCCTAATCGTAAGGTAGAGCCACATTGACACTCCATCAAAGTACGATAGAATTCCTTTTAGCTATATCGTTAACTGTTTCTGAGCTATTGGTTAAATTCTTTAATTTTGTTTTACAGAAAATGCAGGGCGAAGGGAAACTCCAAAAATTAGATTTTATGATCCTTTAGGAACAAATGGGCCCATTTCAGAATTGTGACCTTATACTTGGAATGCTTTTAGTGGTACTATTGCTAGTACAAATAGTTTATGTTTTAAGAAGTGCCAATGGCTAGGAGTTCTTATTAGGGATTAATCAAAAGAATAGGCCCTAAATATACAGATTACATTTTTAAAGAATAAAACAAATGGTTTTGAATATAATAATTTCGAGTATGTAGGTTTACTTATGTGATTTACTGTGCTTGTTATTGTAACACACTGTCGTCAAATATTTTGGTGTTTTTATAAGAAACCTTAAAAGTTAATAGAGAATAGTCATTCAGATTTGGCTTATCTCTAGCTTTCCTGGTTTTAAGAGGAATTATAAATAAGTATATATATTATATATATATATATGTATATATATATATAATATGTATACTTATTTATAATTCCTCTTAAAACCAGGAAAGCTAGAGATAAGCCAAATCTGAATATATCAATAGATAGATCTCAATGAGTACTACAAGAATATGAAAGAAAATTGTGGAAATATGAATGTTCCGGGGAGTAAAAGGGTAAGTAA
This sequence comes from Carybdea cf. marsupialis auct. non (Linnaeus, 1758), assembly GCA_010016065.2. Taxonomy (NCBI): domain Eukaryota; kingdom Metazoa; phylum Cnidaria; class Cubozoa; order Carybdeida; family Carybdeidae; genus Carybdea; species Carybdea cf. marsupialis auct. non (Linnaeus, 1758). The sequence goes on from JAAAKL020003358.1 coordinate 4,798, forward strand.
ACCACCACCATAATGTATTGTAACACCGATAATGACTTGTTTATACAATACTAATTTTTTAGCGGGCGTGATCGTTGTATGAAAAGTGTGAAGTTGAGAGTATTCGACTATTGATTTATGAAAACGTAGTTATTAAGTGGAATCACTTTGAGATTGGTCGACCCAGGCTCCGACGCGGATATTTTGGCGCCAAAATACAAGTGCAACTTTGTACGATGCCTAACGTTGTTGAGCTCAAGCACTACATGTGATATCTGTATACATGCTTTATTTCATTCCTGTACAACGTGATAATGCTTGATGCAAACGCAAGCGATGAACTTGAACAACTGAAACAGAGACTTGAGCTTGTCCGAGAGAACTATCTAGAGAAATGGACAGGAAAAGCCAGGCAAGAGGCACGAGAGAGCCTCCTTCAGTTTCATATGGAGAGACTGGCTGAAGAACAAGGTCAGGGTTTCTTTTGTGTTTACGTTACGTTGCCCGCTTGTGAAGTAATTTATCATGTACGTTTACTTCCCTTAGAGGACCATATCATAGAGTTTAATATTGTATTTGATGAATAAAGGGAAGTGTAGACTGGACTGTTCTGTGGTCTCATAGTTGAAGTTAGTAATCCTAAGGGTTTTTATTTGGCCAACCCTTTGCTATTCTTTGTCAATAGATATTTCCGATTTTTGATTTCAAACAGGCAAGTTCAACAACAGACTGTAAATCTTGCACTTGTCTATTCCCATCTTCATTATATCATTGGAGACAATATATGTCCATGTTAGCCCGGAAGTACACTTACACTGAACAAACGTACAAAGGTACCTTGCATTGTCAATGGTTTTTAATCTGTCAGTACATAATAAAAAGACTGAAGAGAAAAAGAGTGTAGCTCTAAGCTGTAACTTTCTATTATTTTGGAGTAATCACATTGTTATGGATTGAGTACTATTTTACTTACACATCTGAGAACTAGAAAAAGCTGGGTTTAAGTAGTACCGGTACATACCAGGGATGCGTTCGAGGGGGGTTCGGGGACCGGCCTTTCTCAGCTCTCGTTATGAAGCGATGATCTTATGAGTATGCATATAAACCTGTTCAACATTTCGTCTATTTTGTTAGCTTGCCCCCGCACCTATAAATGTAGGAAATCACCCATGGTACATACTGTACTAAACTGAAGAGAAAATTACTTAAATTATAAAGTTTTAATATTTGACTTGCAGAATGCAGAAGAGCAAAAGCAGTCTGAATTCATGGTACAAAATTTGGTGCTTATATATCTAATATATCACAATGTTTTGTACACGTTGGAAATTATCAATGATAGTAAGGTGCATGCTAGTAGTCCTAAACATTACAGCCAATATTGGGGCTTAGTAGGAAAATTTAAGTTATGACAGTCTTGAAAGTTTATATTAAATATTTATTGTATAAATTATGTGTTCATAAGGGATACATTTATACTGTCTTCAATAATATTAATATTACTATCTGTACTATTTAGAGTTTATGGGTATTTTGTGTTTTTTCAAGTTCTGAAAAAAGGAGGAGTTTATTACTAGAAGACATAGTAACCCTTAAGCTGCATGGTGTCATCACTTGTTTTGATACTTGGAGGGTTTAGGACTTTTCTTCAAATTTTAAGGAACCACTCATGTCAATAAATGAGTACCAACTTATAATATTTGTTCACCATTGCCTGTAGGCTAATTTTTGCCCAGCAGTGCCCTTGTATAAGTCTCTAGCAGCTGTGCTGTAAATACTTTTAGTATAATTTTAATGAAGACTATATAAAATGCAAAGAAAATGAATTGTTTTAAAGCTAACATGAAGGCTGACCAGAGATACATATAGAAGGATGGATTTTTTATTAGTGAATCCAAAATTGGTTTAGTTTCTATCGAGAGGCCAAGTGTGGGACTTGCTGATAGAAGGTCATTACTTTCAGATGCCAATGATGCCTCCAGCTCAATATCCCAGATATGAACCTCTATGCAAATGGGGCTTATTAATGTAGCATATTCAGTGAGAGAATATTTTTAGTTTATATGGGTACCTGTCAGGGATTATATAATGATTTACAATATATACGAATTTTTCTCCTCACAGAAAAAATTAATGCACTAGAGCAACAAATAGAGGTGAAAAGAGAAGAATGTTTGAGAACAAATAAAGGTATGCTGTTGCTTGCAATAATATTCAATACTTTTGCTATCATGGTACTAACTGTTTCTTTTGGTAGTAATAAGCCTGCATCATCCACATGATAATAAGCCTCGCCCATATCTAGATGAAGATTTTTGTGAAATTTGCAACACTGATATGATATTGGGATTGCAGTCTTGCTACTACTAACATAACTCATGTATATTTGTTTCTTATTTAAATTCCTACTTCCAAAGACTACTTAGCTTTGTTTTTCATGTCTCATTCTTATTTTGGTATAGACCAAGAGGAAATTGAACAGTGTATTACCAATGTTGAGGCAAAAGTTAAAGAGCTTAAAGAAAAAGGATGTAGTTTAACTACTGCTAAAAAGGAAATAATTTTGAAAAGATCACAAGTGGAGGAAAATTCCAAGTTACGAGAGGAGGGTATGTTGATTCTTTACTTTATAAGGCAGTTGAATATTTTGTTCTGAGTGGTGCTGAGTTGTCTGCATTACCGGTACCTTGACTTTGCAAACTTTGATTCACCTTCTTTCTGTTAATTGAATCTTCAGAATAAAAAATAATGTAGTTTCAAATAATGAGGGGGTTCAAATAGTATATAGTTGTCTACGGTATGTCTGTCAAGTTTCCAGCTCCTCACTGTTTAAAAGTTGGTCTGATTTTAACTATATGTTTAAATTTGTGCAAAAAGTATGTTTGTGGTCAATAATATAGTTCAGACTTTTGATTAGAATCAATTTCAAAGTATTGAATGTATCAAAGCAGGCTATAGTCCTGAACCATCATACATCAGTGTCTCAGTCAAGGGAGAGAACACCAGCACAAAAGAGTATTTACAGTTTCAGGCCCTGGCTCATTTAACATAAGAGCTAAACAATATTTAAGTATATAAGCTCTTCAAAACCTACCTACTCAGAAAACATTCTGCTTGTAAACTTTTTGGATCTTGCAGGTGTTCGGTATATAGGTCACTACATGTGACATAATGCACATCAGAAGCCTCAATAAGCCTATAAATTTTGCAGAAAATCAATTAGTTGTTCTGTAAAGAATCATAATACTAGATTCACCATCTGCTGCTACTCAGAAAGCATTTTCCTCATAAACTTTTTGGATCTTGTAGGTGTTCAGTATGTATATATTAGCTAGTGACAAAGAATCCTTTCTCTTGTATGTTCTGATTTTTAATTTTTATCAATCAGTTTAAATTTAGTACTATTATTTGGTAGTAATGGCATAAAAGGGAGGATTTAAGATGATGAAATGGTAGAGAAAAAGAAGTGATGCCACTAAATAGAACTGGAAGCTGATGCTTCTACTGAAGAAATAGATGATGTTATGATTGGAGTTTGTTGGTAGAACACGTTTTGTGATTGCATGGGTCACAGGTTTAACCTCCCCCCCCCTCTCTGCCAACTCTTTGCAATAGAGCTTTTAAATGAACTTTTCTCAGATTGATGTGTACAATGACAGTTGTTTCATAATTAAGTGAAATTGCACAGATACGCTAATATAGAGAATCCCATAATGAATAAATTCTCCCCATACTCTCATTTTCCTTCCGCGTTCTCTCCTCTCAGAGTGTTCATACTGATATTTATTTGATGATGTCATTCATGTCTGCCATACTTCTTGTGAGGGTGGCCGAACTTCCAGGCATGACAGGAAGATACTTCGATGTTTATATGACTATGTCATTGCCACTGTGTACAGCATTGTTATGAGTGATTACACACAGTGTGTTGTAGGTATTGCAGCAATTACTACGTATGTACCTATTTAGTATTAATCACACAGATGACACTGTCCAGGGGTTTCAGGTTCAACAACTCCATAAGTGCAGTAGCATGTATTACTGTGCATCAAGTTTTATTATATCATACTGCAAATGTATGTGTTCTGTAGTAATACTTCCCATAGACTTCAGTCAGTCAGAAATAGATAAAATGTTGTCTGAATATAGTTTCCTTTTTGGGTGTTGATCTTTATCAATTATAGCACTTGAAAGTTCCCTGAGGATCCAAAAATTGTATTCATTACTGATTTGTAACGTTGTCTGGAGTGATTTCTATGCTGATTCCTGCTTTAAGACTCACAAAAACTCAAAGACCCCAATTTATGATTTCTGGCCTCTGCCACTGCAGTTTTTTCTCGCATCCCTCTACAGAAACAATTACTGATTATCACCGTGGAAGTAAGGAGAGGGTTGTCAGGTGTGAGGGCTTTCATCAATCTCTCAAGCGCAATCTTTTCATTATTTAAGAACACTTTATTATAACAAAATGCAACATCCATATTTTATCCTTTAGAAGCCTCAGCTCTGCGTAAGGTGGTGTCAACCAAACGAGAACATTACAGCAAGGCAATTAAATTCTTTCATAGTCGACTTGGATTGGACATTAAAAAAACAGACGGTGAGTGACCTAGAACAATAACCTTTGACTTTTTCGTCCTGTTTGGAGATAGGTACAAGTTATTAATGATGTCAGTATGTTACTAGTACAGTTTAAGGTACCGGTACTCCTTGATGACTCAACATCATATGCAAACCCAACTTTATCTTATAGGTTTTAACTCCACGCATAAGCTAATTCTTCGTGGGAACCCTATAAGTATGCCAAATAGACTATAGCAAGAAACTCGTACGTTGAAATGTATTGGGAAATACATAGATACCAGCAACTTTTAGCCTAATGAGAAATATTAGGATAAAATCTGCAGTGATATGCATTCTACACAAGCACCACAATGCCATCATCATGATTTCCTTACAAGGTTACCGTTTCCGTTATCGTACTGCTTGCTGAAACTCCCTAATGACTAATGAAAGTCGGTTATGTTTTTGTCACATTTTCAGTAGATGGTAGACGTATTAGCAGCAATTACTTCCATCTTCCGAGCACTTGAAACTGGTCTTTGTTCGGAATGGAGCTATGCTAATTTTGTGTTTCTTCCCTTCACTTTCGTGTCACACAACTCCTATCGCTGTGCACCAAATTTAACAGTATAATTTGATGTTCAAGTTTCTTGAAACAGCGAAGACACTATTATAAGAAAATCATTGTTTCGATATGATACTTGTAGACAAGGAAATTCTTTAACTTATGTCAAAGACTGTAGACAAGAATCCTGCAGCAGCAAAACATCTGATCTATTTTCTTCACAGCCTCTAACTTACGCAAGAAACCGTCCAAGGATCCTTTCCTACCCGCAAAAATAAACGAGATAAAGTTTTAAACAAGTTTTTATTGATATACGTATAAGTGTTGACTTCAATTGAAAACTCATAATGCGAGGTGGAAAAGCGTTAGAACCTAACGTCAAAGTTTTAACTAAGAAAACGAAGCGAAAACTACAAATGTGATTGGTTACTAAATAACTAACGTAAACTAACATAAATGAATATCAATTGCGACTGTTTTTGGCATCAAAGTACTGGCTCTGTACACTTAATATGCACTGCTTCACGGAGTTGGAGGTGATACCTTTTGTGGGCATTTTGTAGTATCGAGTAGTTCAGAGAGGAACTCTTGCGGCAGTCTTCATTGATGAGTGAACACAACAGTGGACTCTTAAGCTTACTTGTTGGCAAACTTACGTGCTCTTGTTGGCAAACTTACAAGCTCTTGCTGGATTAGCGGCGCTTTGTTCTATCAGCGAAGGCAGTACATTTTGACGTCTTCTTTGCAGCAGAACTTGTGTTGTGCGCCCATGTACCGATGCCCGCATTTGTACTATAAGCAACATAAACCACTCACATTGTTGTCGCCCTCGTGAATATGACTTTAACTTTTCCTTTAAATAGTTCCGATTGTTTCCTTATCTAGGTAAGCCAACGGTACATGGGATAGCGCAAACATCCAAATTGTTTAGATACCAAAAACTTTGAAACTATTTGAAAGCGTTATAGGGTAATGGCTCGTCTTCGAAGCTCTAAGGCTTGTTCTAAGACGACATTGGCAGGGGCAAAACGTATTACCAGAATGTATAATGGCAGATGGACGAAAAGGGTGACAGAATGGGCACCTAGAGGAAGAACAAGGAAGAAAGAAAGACGGCGGTGGAGACATGATATCGAAGATAAGGATAACTTAACATTAGATGAGAGCAGCGCAAAACAGGGTGAAGCGGACGAGCTTCTGGCGGCCACCTTTCCGCAGTTGTATGAACGGCTGATGATCATTATCATGATTATGATAATAATACACAGGTATCAATATAACCAGCGGGAAAATCAAAGATATTATTCATTCTCCATACCACCACAACCACATCAACACACCTAAGCCTATCCTAAACATTTGGCATCGAACCCTGATGGATAATAACAATCAGATGCAAAAGTCTATTTTTCTTTGTAGGCCTTTATTTTCATCTTTCACTTTCCTTTGCTTGTTTTATCAGTATAATTTTATCTCTACAGTCTTTATCTTGCCCTCATCTTAATTTATCTCTACAGTCTTTATCTTGCCCTCATCTTAATTTATTTTAGGTGCTGACCTTCGCTTTATATTTACGTGCATTGACGAAAGAAATTGGCAGAAGGAGTTCACTTTCAGCATTAAAGTGGATGACGAAAACTCATATGCAGGTAAAGTCATAAGTGTAGGAAGGAGAACCCTGAGGCGCATTTTTCTGGCGCATAGATCAGTTAAAATGTGGGACCTGAGAAATCTAACGGCTACATTTTATGGTTTCTTTACATTTTCTTATTTTTTGCATTCTTAGAGGAGCCCATCTGTGATACATTGAATTGTTAGAATTACTGTCTTTAATTGCATCTAATTTTTGGAATTAACACTGGGGCTACGTTTATTGATTATTTGGTTTTATGGCCGTTTGAAGACCCCTCGTTTTATTAATTTCTAGGGTTAGTGAAGTATGACACTACCTGTATCATTTATTTACAAGTACGAAAATATCAGTGCACATAACCGAACTCTCCCCCTTCTTTTAAATGGATGTGTAGTTACCATTTGTAAGTTTCGAGGCTATCTCTAGCGAACTCCTATTTCTGTTTATCAATACTCTAAGGGCTTATCCTCCTGTGTTCGCTGTAGACGAAGTTGTGGAATTCTTTTCTGTACAGATGTGCTTCGAAATATTATGCCAATTTTTAATTTCAATGAATGAGATCCCCAGTGACATTTTTGTTGGGATAATAAAGAATTTTAGGAATCAAGAAAAATTTTAGCGGGATGAAATAGTAGCGCTCTTGCCCGGCATTGTGGCATCCGACGGCATTTTTGGTAACTTTTCACTGATCAAGTCGTGTCACAAATCGAGATGCATAAAGTGGGAAAACACACAAATGTCAGAGGGAACATTGTACTATTCCAAAACAAGATTTACATGGGTAACATGTCTATAGGCAAACTGCTAAAAGTGCGTGAACAAAATATCGCATCAGATCGCGTCGATCACACTTTCTGTTGGCTATACGTCTTCCTACTTACCACAATTCTGGGCATGCCGTATAGTGCAAATAATTCGTTGCTAAAATTTTATATCGAATAAACCATAAATAAATGAATCATTTAGAGATTAGAAAATAACCTCGTCAGCAATTCTTGCCTTTGTTATTGTTGATGTTAGTGACAGTTACTAAATTAATGTTAAATGCCATCGTATATTCCGAGAACTGCAAAACACAATACAATCTTTTAATCTCATTTTCATATCATTACCACAAACAAGATAGGCGGTAAGGACAAGGTCAAAGAGCAATCATCTAAGTGTTTCAAATAGTGGATTAAAATGCTATAATTTTGTGATAAAACGCTGTATTTTATTATTGCGTTTGCGTCAGTTCCACTTGATATTCACATCACCCAATTATTAAAGATAGTTATTATAATATTCATCATCATCTTCATGAACCTCACACTTCATGGTTAATCGTGACCTTGTTCCATCGATTTATTTTCTCGTAGTTATCCACGTTACTCAAGTTATCATTTATTTTTCCCAAATATATAGTGTTGAAATGTGATCCCCAACTCGAAGAAATTGAGCAGTTCACGGAAGAACTGAATAGGACAAACAATTTTTCACTATTTATCATCAAAGTACGAAACAGTTTCAAGAAACATGTTACATCTAGCTGTCGTGAAACAAAGACAAAAGAAATTCCAGAAGACGAAGCAGCTATTGTTGGACAAGTTCTGGGAGAATTAACAAACAAGATTGTACTTATGTAATAAATAGTTTTAAGAATCAGGCATACTAAATGTGTTTTTAATGCAGAGTATATCAGCCAATGGAAGCTAACTGTTAATGTGGAACGAATTTGAAATAATCTCGTAACGTGCAGTTAAAATCATGCCGCTTCCCCTTCCCCTGCTGTGCCTGATGTCGTTGCTAATTATTATCAACCATCGTGGTTTATAGCATGGGTAGTACCCTTACCTCCTGTAAATTGCTGACAGGCTGTGTATTTGTATGACGCCACCTGAGATGGCTATAGGGCACTTCCACAACCGATAGAACCACAATTCACGGTTTTCTCCCAAAATATTACTCTTGTACCTGTAAGAAGCACACGCTCTTAAAAAGTCTCTTAAAAAGTTTGAAATAAGAAGCCTACTTTAGTAAATTGGAATCATTTTGGAAGTATAATCTTTATAATACTTATTGTTCACGTTTATGAGGTCTTTAGAATTACCGGGGTACAACGCCCTTGCTCCAATTTGAAAACTTGTGAACGAAGGTGTGGCGGTAATTAAAGGGAAAAAAAAGAAAAGTCAAAGAAAAACAGCGTTGGAAACAAGACGAATTGTGGAAGAAAAAATATTCTAAATTTTATACAGCCTCCTCTACAGTGTCAAAAAAGTCATCTACGAACTGTAACCTAATACTAAGGAAAGGTTTCTTGCGATAAAATCAATCTTATTTTTGTTTATAAAGTTATGGATTGATAAACGGGGCGCTCAACAAAACACTTCAAAATGGAGAGGCGCTTGTTTTAAGTACTATAAACTTTACAATGACTTTCACGTGCTGTTGGCGAGGGGCACTTTATATCTGTGAAGGAACAATCATTTTACTGATAGACCTGATTGCATTCTGAGTGGTTGCCCAGGCAAGGTACACAGTTTTTGACTAAATTGTAGCCAGGAGCGATTGAGTTCCATGTTGAAAAATCTTTGCTTTATCTTTATATGGGATTGCCTTGTTGTCATAGTAGCAAGGACAATCGGTCAAGAAATCCTCTACGAAACGAGTTGTACGGTAATGGAGCATACATTTGTGCCGTCCATATGATAGTTATTAATGCTATTTCAAAATTTATAGGTAGTTGTTACCTTTTTCTTGGGACAGGTGGTTGAAGAGGGTGGCTTGAAACATGTAACATATGCCCGAAAGGTATCGTGCGAAAGATACGGTACGAAATCAAGGTGCGGGCCTAGATTTTAATGTACCTTGCGCGATCGTAGAGCTTTAAAAAGAGGTTTCCTTTGGCTGTTTTTACAGTTTTTACTATGTATGTATTTATATCCCATTAGTTGTGTTGTAATGATGTTTTACCTTTGTAATGTCACGCTCCCTCTGAAGACTAAAGAATACTGCCCTGATAGAATAAAGGCAACTAGTCTTTCATATATAATCAGTCTAGATTTTGATAGATAAGAAATGTATCCTCTTTCAAAGATGTGAAAGCTTTGTCAGCGCAGGGGCTTTAATAGTGCATATTTACTCCAGTTTTTGAAATTTTATGTCATTTTTTATTAACCACAAATTTCACCCGCACGTTCAAGAAATTTCAGGTGCCCACCATTTTCCACGAGGAAGTTATTCTATATTGATTTCCTTTCAATAACGAAGCTTGGTAATAAATTATGACACAATTTAGGACTATTCAAATAGAGCATGCGGGAGTAAGGGAAGTTGGCATATCTCATTTTCATAAGGAAAAATTTTTTTTGGTTGCCAATATAGAGATACACTTAGTAAGAGTGTTACAAGTTCGGGGGAGAGTAACAAGGAAATTATTCGGAACACAGAAGCAACAAATACTATGACAATACTCAAAATTGATTTGCCGTATTTCTGACTATTCAAACTTGGTGACGTAATCCTCTTCCTGATAGACAGTTGAAAAGATTAAGTGTCCAAAATATTGGTTAGGTACTCTCTTTAAATTTTTCTTCACTTTTGTTCCCTCCTTATTTGCGATGTAACAGTAGGTGTCTTAGGTGTACACAGAAACGGGGTTACTTTTTCCCCTTCGGATGACAATCTATTCATGTTTGCAGTCCCCTCTCTGTCCTTTCTCTCGAAATAGTTTCCCACTTTATGTGAGCAGATGGCAGAGTACAGTACCTCCGGAATCGTTGCAGGCAAGGTCAGAGTAGCTTCGAACTGACGACCCTCGGGTTGAGAGTCGGACACTCTACCACTATGCCACTACTACGTTGAACAATTTTGAGAAAAAACTTTTTCCACATTCCTGTCCATGAAAATATACCGGAATTTGCACTCTGTCTAGTTAATGTCACCCTCAATCCACGCGATATACTATTTCCATGCCCGGAACCAATAGATAAGGTAAAGCAACGAGTTACGGTAAAGCTGGCAGGGTCGTGTGCTAAAATGGTCGATTAGAGTATAACATTTCCCTAACATTCTCTTGATTTGTTTATGTTATTTATCTCGTTTGTGTATTCTTTTACGTATGTAGGATTCTCTAGTATTTCAGAGTATTCAATGTAAATAAACCTAGACTATGTCCACGTCGAAGCTTTTTAACTGTTTGTGGCTCTCATTTTATTACCAAGTAGTGACTTCTCTCAGGTTAATGTTTTGTGCATGCCATGGTTTACTACGAAGGCTGAGTAACCTTAGAATATTTTCTTGTAGATTGTATTGAACAAGATTGACGAGTAGAACAGAACGTGGTCATCTTTGGTTTGGTAGTCTTTCTACAAACGTTATCGAGGCGAGTCATCGTCATCCAGTACACCTTACGGTAGGAACGAACACCCAAGCGCTTTCATAATGATCCCATCATTTTACCTACTGTCTATTTGGAAGGAGCCTTACATCGCATCCTCCCTGATCCAAGGCGACTAAGGCTCGGCAACGACTGAACTCACTTTGAGACAGAGGATGCTCCATCCAGTGTTTTTTAGAGATGAGTGCCACTTGTACTATATTGGCTGTAAGGATGATGATGGAGTATAAAATTTCCAATTAAAAATTGCGTAATCAGCCATCATAATTGAAAAAAACCCCGAAATGATGCAGTCAGAATTGTTGCCTCATCTCTTCAGTTACAGGCTTCAGCAGAAGTGTCACAGGCAAAGGATTTATGCACATGTACCATGAAGTGTTGTCAGGACTGCTGGTTGAGATCTGCCCATCGGGATTGTCATGTGGGTGAAATTAAAGGATGAAAATTCGCGTAAATAGCAAATACGGTTCACCCTGGCAAGGTGCTTTCTACTTTATTTAGAAACAAAACCAGCCAAAAATAATTCCACATGAATGACCCCAAACCCATCACCACACATCCAAAGCCCCAAACGAGCCTTAAATACAACCACATCTGCGAAGGCAATATCACCCCAATACATCCACAAATTAAACCTCAGCCATAAATCCATCATCAAAACACTCAAAACCACAAAATGCTTACACTCAACTACATCCACAAAACGTTTGCCACCACAAAACCACACACATCTCAATTTTAATCACCTCCTTTATTAGCATCATTACATACAACTTAAAACCAAAATGCGATGCCATATACCCTGAAGGCTGTAATCCCGCATTCAGATTCAAAGAACCACTACGACAGAAATCGAAAAACACAAATCTGTCAAAGCACAATCCTAAAACCACTCTCACGCATTCATAAGACATCAACACGCACAAACTGCACACAAGATCTCCCTCACTTGATCACGCACGCTCACAGTAGTTTTAACCGTGTATCAAAAAAGCCTGAATGTAAATAACAAAATTTACTGGTTTAGTCAACGGGACACAAGACTTACTGGGGATATAGGAGATATGTAATAGTCTGATTAATGGCAAGAAAACACGATACTTTCGTCTCCTCTTAAAAGGCCAACCAGCCTTAATCCCCGATTTAAAGACTGCGTTTGACTTATCAGCACCCAAATGCCCAGTTATGAGATCCATTCTCCCTATATCACATACAGTAAGCTGCATGCTTGCAATTATTATGGTAGGCATATCAACATCGGGACGCTGCTTTAGACAGGGGCGCGAGCTTACTGCTATTGAACCCCCAATTATGGAACCAGCCAAGTCGTAAATCACTCATTTTTATACCATCTATGCCTTTCCTCATTTATGCCCCACACTTACAATACTGCAGAATGTAATTCAAGATCATTCCACTCTTCAAAAAATTGGTATCAACAAAACCATAAATTTTCATTAATGACGGTCCTTTACTGCTAGAGGAAATATGTTATCGGTGTCGAAAACAATGCGAATCAATTTACCCACATAAAAATCCATATGCGTTCATATTTATCTAGTTACCATGTATTCTATGGTTGCTGGTATATCTGCCTATGTACCTATGTATGGTATTGCTGAAGCTGATAGTGAAAATAAAATATTATTTTGCTCTTGCTGATGAGAAATCGGGATCAGCTTCTAGGGTGGTCGACTTGACTATGGCACTCTTTAGTGCAGCGGTTGGGATAGCGTTTTCGGTACGAGAGCTCCCGGGTTCGATCCCCGCTAGTACCACATGCATTCATGCTTATTGAGTTGCTATGTGTTCCGTGATCGCTAGTGAATATGGGTTGAGTAGACCACAGCCACTTGTTCTTCAGATATATTCAAATCTCCGACCCCCTCACATGGACTGGGTGGGCCCCATGACTATGGTAAAGAGAAGTTGTCAAAGCTTACCAGTGCTGGGATCGAACCCGTGTCGGTGGTCTTCAAAGAAAGTTTTTTAGACCACACCGTCACATTCCACACATATATACACACGTGATTAATCATATTGGAGATCAGTTATAAAAACTGTTTTATTCACGAGTAGTATATTAACGAATGATATAACACTTCAGTGCTGAGAATGAGGCAGGCTAGTGTTATGGGAGCTTTCGGTGTATTTGGGTGTCAAGTCCTTCCCAACTGAATCGATGTGTTTGTTCCTTGATCACCCGTCTGTTGTAATCGGTGTTTCCTGTGTTGAGTGTTGCTTGGCTCGTAGTCGTTGTATAGGCGTGTGCTGATTGCGGTTTTGTACAGACGACTGCATATAAAGCTGAAAGCCAGCAATCACGCAGTCTAATGGAATCTATAAATGTACATGGGCAGTCGATGTAGAAACTTCTAGTGTCATCATTAGATTTTAATCTAAAACAGGGCGCCTGTTTTACAGCAGGTTACACTTATACATAAAACCATAGCATGCGGGTATTGATGAATTGAAATTGCCGGGATTCTTCGTCGAATTGTAGATATACCCGCTTTACTATGAGTCTATATTGTAGAGAGACTAAGAGCACTTAGCTCAGTTCAGCTACGGGTAGACTGATTCCTAATGTGCACCGTAACTTCTTTACCATCTTGCGGCAAACCTTTCGATACCAGCTTCCTGTTATCCACTTTCATTGACTTCGAAACTCGCAAACTTCGCAAATTTTTCTTCAAAACCAAAACATTTTGCGATTCCCTTTTCAATTTCACATTCTAATGATTTTGTACGCTGAAGAGTGTCAAACTAAAAAAGCTTCCAAGTACTAGAATAAATTCGTTATTTTGTGCAGTTTTATTGTTCTGTGCCATCAACAAACGTTTCGAATGTTGTATCAGATGTAAGTAATTTTTGAAAGGATCGATAACATAATTATGTTGGCATAGTTTGTTGGTGGTACAAAACAATAAAACTGCACGAAATAGCGAAAACACTTTAGTACTAAAAAGCTTTTTTCGTCTGACACTCCTCAGAGTACAAAATCGTCAGAATTGGGATAGGAAGAAATCAGTAAAACTTATACCAAACCGTGTTTTCAATCCACAAAAAAAACACCAGAAAAAGCAACCCCACAAAAGCCCCAAACTAATAAACTTCTAGAATTAGGGGACGAAGGCCTAGAAGGTTCTTTAGGTGTTACCAGCCGAATTAGCAGCCATTTTACTAATAAATTACGATTATTTATATTGATAAAGAGCTTAGATGCTGTGAGACAAAATACTCATAGCAAATACCAAGCCTCCCTGGTCTGTACATATCAGCAATATATTTACAATCACTCTTCAACACAATACTACCCCTAAGAAATATAAGACAAGTATAAAATACAGTATTAGTATAAAAACCATATATACAAAGAGGGCAGGTTTATTGCAAGTACAGACAGGGTGGGGTCAACACAGTAAAGCTTACCATCAACTTCCATGGCGGTCTACTCCAAACATCCAGCTACCTTATTTCATTCCAACGTCTTTTAAGTAGTAGTACCACACTCTATTTACCATAACTGCTTTCAATTGGCACCTCAATTACAGTCTATTTCCAAAGGGAGACCACGCATTTCAAGAACTTAATACTTCAAAAGAGAGGGACTTTTGAAATGAACAGAAACATGCAACTCCAATGTTGTACGGTAAGGGTTCACCCCTGACAATTTAAATACGGAAGGAATTACCATATGCTAACGTTAGTGGCATGGAGGGACTTCTAGTGGTTAATTGAATATACAGTTTCTGTCTGTGTTTGTGTATATATTAACATAAAGTTTGAGTTCTTGGAACTCCCAGGATGGTGTGAAATGCTTGTAAATCTCCTTGTCCTCCTTTTACTCCCCCATATCTATAAATTGCTTTTAAAGCAACTACACTATCAATATCGACAGTTTGCTCCTAAAGCACATCTTTGTATCTTTCACACTCCATGAAAATAACTATTGATTTCTCTTTCCCCTCAAGAGTGGTTCATGGTTGTCGAAAGCCTTTTGGAGAAATCCTTTCAAGCCTCTATTTCAGAATAAGGCGACAAAGCAGAGTGCCCTCATCTAAAAATAGAATAAAACGAAACACGTGAGCGAACAAATGGCCACTTCAAATTACAGCCTTGTATCTCAAAAGCATGGCATTCAGAAACAAGAGTGGACCCTAAACACGATGAAGAGCAAATTCATTGAACTATATTTGAGCAAATGCAGAAAGTGGTACGATAGTTTGTCCTTTGCATTATGCCACTGCATTCAGAAACAGAAGTGGACCCGAAAACACGATCAAGGGCAGGTTCATTGTACTATATTTGAGCAAATGTGGAAAGTGGTACGATAGTTTGTCCTCTCCATTATGCCATTGCATTCAGAGACAGAAGTGGACCCTAAACACGATCAAGGGCAGGTTCATTGTACTATATTTGAGCAAATGTGAAAAGTGGTACGATAGTTTGTCCTTTGCATTATGCCATTGCATTCAGAAACAAAAGTGGACCCTAAACACGATCAAGGGCAGGTTCATTGTACTATATTTGAGCAAATGTAGAAAGTGGTACGATAGTTTGGCCTTTGCATTATGCCATTGCATTATGCCATTGCATTCAGAAACAAAAGTGGACCCTAAACACGATCAAGGACAGGTTCATTGTACTATATTTGAGCAAATGTGGAAAGTGGGAGGAGCACGAGTCTTAACTTTTACCCACTTTTGCATAGGACAAAGTCTTAATATAGATACTTTATATATATATAGTTACAGCAAAGATGAGGGTACAAGGCTGCCCGAGTTGTTAAAAGACAAAGCATGGTACAGACGCCCCCTTTTATGATCAAAATGTACCTCTCCCATGCAATCTAGTTCCCTTGGCAAGTAATGGGGCATTTTGCTATTGTATGCATAAATAACAGCTTTTTGAAAACCCATCTTTCGCCTCCACGCACATGTCTGGCAGTCTTGAGATAAAGATAGCCCTGCTTCGAGTCTAAAACGTTGCTAGAACTCTATCGGCTGCTTTATGGTCAGCTTCATTCAGAGTACGGTGTCACGTGGAGTGACTGCCGTCAATGGGAAATGTAGAGTCAACAACTAAAATAGACATCAAATTATCTGGCGCAGTACATGAATAAGGGTTTAGCAAGTTTAATGAGTTTATCAAGCTGTGTAAGAAGCATGACGCTAGGTTCTTAACAAGAGTGATACGTAGCTTATAGATCCCGTCATTAAAGAACGCTTAGATAGAACAAATACTAAATATATGGCCATCAGCCTTGAAAGTACAACCATATTTACATTCTATGGCAATAAACGCCGAACCACGTTCCTCGTGCACAGGAAAAATAACGAGCAGGAAAAGGAGACTGTAGCAATTAGGAACCCTGGTTGCAAATAAGCATGTGCATACCATGACCATACCGCGCTATGGTGACGATGATGTCATCACAAGTTTTAATGTGCGCAAATAAAGTCTGGGTTACTTTGCATGTCAACCCTTGTTCTGAATTAATCAAAATTGCAAAGGTTGTTTTTGTTTAAGCGCTTGTTATTGCTGGCAGTTATCCTATGTCATGCAATAAGTTATACACTATGCTGATAAGGTTAATTCAAAATCAAACTTGGCTCACAAAGTTATCGAGCATGGACGGCTCAGTTGTAGTGATAAAAAAACTTGGCTACATACTATCGGAAATGGGGCAAGGATTTCCGTAAAATACCCGCGATTGTGAAACAAAGAAATTCTTCGAGATACGCGACGTGCGGCAGTCATTAGCTTTGGGGACATACCTGGGCAGTAGGCTGTTAATAAATGGACGCGAAGTACAGGTCGAAGACAGAGGCAGAATTGAGCTAGTTAGAACGGAGGGAGTACATAAATCCAAGAAATCCTGAGACTGGGATATGGTCATTAATTTTTACTCTCGACGCTGTCTTTGTATTTGCTAGCAACCTGGATGAGTTGCGTAAGGGGGACACATTCAACTAATGTGCGCCACCCAACAAGGAAACAGCTCGCAAATGATAAGTTAGGAAATAAAACCGAGCTCTTGTTGTATCAACGAGATTGGTGGCAAAACGAGCTTTAGTTTTATATGCAAACATAGGACTTATAAGAGACCCTTTAGCAACACTATCTAGCTATAAGTAATGGCTATCATTAGAGAAAAAATATTTTCCTAAGTAACTGTGTTACGTAGACCGCTGATGTGAAAAACATAAGACGTCTCTCATAACCAAACCAAGAGCTTCATTAGGGGGTACATCAGTACAGAGTGATTTAATATTACACCCAGCCATTACAACTTCTTCAGAAGTAACTTTTTATAACGTAATTTTAAAGTAGGAGCAATGTGTCATGAACAGTAAAATCACTTATAATGAATTGAGTAAAATAGTCACAAGGGACGTAGCTACATGATAAGAAATTGAAGAAATCGCAGAGGAAGATAGGTCATAAGAGAACGTTAGGCTTATGAACTTTGGGAAGGTCATGCAAATATTGGTAGCATGTTGGCAGTGTCTTCTCATGAAAATTTAGTAGCATTTCAGAGAACTAATAAATCAAACGTTTAACAAAAATACCTTGCATGATTTGTATGACAAAGTGAGCTTCATCCATAAAATTTTGAACAACCTTAACAGGAAAATGAAATCAAAATAATGTAATAGATGAGACAGCACATGGCACCATATTAGTTGCAACGTTAAAATCTGGATGTAAAGAGACCTAGCGCACGAATGATATCCTTAATTATAGACGAGAACGGATATGATTGGGTGGTAACACACATAATCACAGACTACCACTTTCCCCACCATAATGACAAACACTTTCCATGTGGGATATGTGTGGTATTATATAAACGCCTGATAAACATCCACTTTGGAACAAACACTCAACATAAATAAACATCTACTCTGGTATAAATACCAACCCTCTATTCTACATCTGAAACCAATAGAGCCAGATTATTTGTTCTGAAATTTTAGTTTTCACAGTAGCATCCCTGGCCTGGATCTGAAATTTTGAATTAGGTGTCTGCATAGCCTGAAAATTCAATATTTTTGCGACAAATTTTGATATAGCGACGGTTTCTTCCAAGAATTATAGCCCTCAATACGACCTCCATGGTCCAATTTAATTAGATCAAAAGTTTCCCGCTGATCAGAAGCAAGCAATATTTGTTCCATTTGGGAGTTTTGTGAACTGATAAAACCGTTTGTTTTTTTTTTTTCAAACTATTTCTTCGTCTTAGTTTTGGTTCCTCCAGTGCATAGAACATGTTCCTTAGTTTCTATTTGTTTTAGGATTCATTTGTTCACCAATCTCAGTATCTGCTGCATTTATGCTTGAGAACTTGTTCCTTATAAATTTATTTTACTGGCGTTTCATTATTAAATTGTATTAAATTCTGTTTGTTTTAAATTTGAGTTAATGTAGGACTTTATATATGATTGTTTAGGTTTT
>JAAAKL020003359.1:0-23375 GCA_010016065.2 Carybdea cf. marsupialis auct. non (Linnaeus, 1758)
TTACATTCTAACAGCTGATCAAGTAAGAATATTTTCTTTTTCTTGTTGATATAAATTACGTTCTTATAATACTGTTGTTTATTGATGTGGTTTATAACAAAATAGGAATTAAGAAAATAGAAATAAGAACAAGATGTATTAAATTGCCATTTATTTCATAAACAGTCTTTCCCTTCCACTTATTGTGTTTGAGTTGATGTTCATAGGTAGTCAAAAGAGAATTGGGTATGGTTCTGTTTAAAATACCCTAAGGGCTCGTCTGTGTATTGCTCTGCGTATTACCTTATTCCCACTCATTCCACTTATTTACTGAGAGCTAGGTCTAAAATGAAATTTGTAATTGTGTCTACTTTTGCATTGCAGATAGCTAGTAATGTAAAAGTAGACACAATAATAGTGTATACTACTGAAATTTCATTGTGATGGTCACGTGTCTAACTGGCTTTAGCCTTGTATCTTTTTAGATTCAACCAATCATCCAATATGCAATGGGAGAGAAAACGTTTTGGACTAAGCGAATTGTAGTCCTGACAATAATTGTAGCTGTGGTATTTCCAATTTCATTATTCAGAAACTTGTCAGCATTGCGTGTTACATCAGGTTTAAGGTAAGTTTCGTGATGCAAATTAAATTGTACAAAGTGCAACTGTCATTGTTCACTGTTCACCCCATTAAAAGTTGTGCTTATTTGTCAAGGAGCACCAGATAAATAGGAGCAGCAGGGTAGCCAAACAATGTTTGCATGACCTGAAAAATAGCAAAATGTCTTATTTTGTTTAAAATACACATGCATCATGGATTGCCATCACAATTTGTGCATCAACGATTATCAGGGATGATTTAATATGCTTCAGTCATTCTTGTTTAAAAGGCCTTTTTAATAAGCATGTTTACACTCGTTCTGTCATGCCTACTTCCCATTCCTGTCAGCTTGGATCTGTTTAATCTCATTTCCTTTTTGTTCTTTAGTTTTGTTTGAGAATTTCAAAGGGATAAAAATAGAATTAAAATGGTGTTAATCAACAACCCTTTCATGATCATGTTTATACATATTAACAAGATTTGCAACATTTTGGAAAAT
This sequence comes from Carybdea cf. marsupialis auct. non (Linnaeus, 1758), assembly GCA_010016065.2. NCBI lineage: Eukaryota > Metazoa > Cnidaria > Cubozoa > Carybdeida > Carybdeidae > Carybdea > Carybdea cf. marsupialis auct. non (Linnaeus, 1758). The sequence continues at coordinate 1,082 of JAAAKL020003359.1, forward strand.
AGCTCCCAAAATTGGACTGAAGAATACTACTGTGAAAGTGTTCTGCATTTTGTGTGCAATAAAGCATGGGTAGTTATTATCCGTTATGGAAGGGGGGAGGGGTAAGTCAGAGTGTTTGGCCATTTCTAAACCATGTTACTCACCCATGGTGGATGGTCTGTTGAGTTTTTAAAGTTGCCTTTTAACATACTAACTTTATTGCACTTTGTCATACCAACTGCTTGACGGATCGCCATTATATCATATAGCACACTTTTTCGGGTCCTTACTTGAAGTCATCATTTTATGAAATTGCTATGAGTGATACGCCAATACATCTGGTTGGAAGTGTTATTCTAGGATATGAAGACCAGACTGAAAGACTGTAAAGCAGTGTTTTAATTCCATGAAGGATGGTGAGCCTTCTTGACCAAGCTCATGCAGCTTGTGCAGCTCATTCGGCTCATGTTAGTTCAAACGTTTTACCCCTTTTTGTTTCATTACAAGATGTACTATGTCAGTCTCAAGAGTTGACATTGGTATGTAGAATGTTGCATCATTAGCTCCTTGAAAAACAAGATAGGCTTTAATCAGTATTCGTCAAGTACAAGACAGTACTTGCTTAACAACCCAAAGTGGGCCAGGTAACTAAGGATGATTTCTTTTGTATTACAGCATCAGTCCTCATCCAAGTAAAACAAATCACTCACTGCTCATTAAAAAAAAATGTTTTTTTGGTTAATTTCACCCAGCCTCAGCTTTATCTCCATATTCCGATTAGCTCCTTACAAAACATAAATGTGTATTAACTTTTGTCTTTTTGTTTGGACGATTTGTGCTGAGAGTGTTGATAAGAGTGGAAGAGCTTTTAAGTGCAAAAAATAGTTTTTCTATTTGACGCAACATTTATGCTCTGTACCACAAGCAAACTATGTAAGAAAAATGTAAAGGTATGGAAATTTCGATGGTTATTTTAGTGAGGTGAATGCGAGGCTCTCCAGTGGAAGGTAAAGTACTCGAACAGGTCCACTCTGTATGACTAGGCACCTCAGAAATTTAAAGTTTATTTATAGTGATGTATCGTATGGTGATGTTGGGACGCACATTCACTGCCTTTGCACTTGCTATTTTTTGCTATTTATTGGCAAACAGTCACCTATTCTTCGTTAAGAAATTTACCAGAGGAAACGGTGCGACATAATCATAAACAGGAATTTCCTGCGTGCGAATGCATTTTGAATTGGAAATAGCCGGAATATAGAGAGAAGAATCAGGGGCCATGCTTTAAAAGTTACCTATTCTAGTTGCACATTAAGAAGGATAACTGTTGATGAGATTAAAGGGTTTAAGGGCGAATGACGATGACCCATACGAGGACATTAAGGCACGGATGGAATAACAGAGTTTCGTAAAAAACGACTTTTAACACTAGTTTATGCAAACAAACATTCTTCCATTTTGAACAACCAGTCTTGGTAGTGAATCACAGGATTCGAAGTAAGGGGAAAAACGGAATCCGCTAATTTTCAATCGCAGCAGCAAATTTTACTGGTGAGCGCCTCTTTCGCGAAAAGGTGTGGGGTAAGCCATTCCTGAGGAGTCATGAAGTAAATCACGATCATTGAAAAATGTTTCTCAAGACGTTATTTGGAAACTAGGATTCCATGTAAGTATTCGACCCGAGATGTTAAGTGAAGATCTGGCCTAGGAGCTTATCGAGACAAGGGGCTTCAAGAATAAAGCCATTCATGGGAAATAAGTGAAAACTGAATCTTGTGATTTATTGTGAAAGTGGAGAAACCTTATGAGGAGTTTAAACATTGGTATATTTCTCTTTGTAGTGTTCTTTGTGCTGGGATACTTTGTGGATGCATTATATACAGGTCATCTTCGGAAGATATTGGAGGCAGTGCCACGCGACCTGACAACCCAGTGAAATGGTATCCAGACTCGATTGGGCAGTTCCTGACTTGCCTATCCATTGCGGAATTGGCATTTTCCTGCCATTTTAATATTTTACCTATGCATAGTGAACTGCGTCGCCAGACAAGAACGAACAAAAGGATAATCTTATGTGCTGCCATGGGAATTGCGTATGCAATGAATTTTTTAGTCAGTTTTTTTGGCTATTTGCAGGTAAGTGGGGTAATCAATTTTTTTATCGTTATTAGTATTATCATCAACAACTTCGTTATCATCATAGCTATTATCACTATCTGGAGCATTGTTATTATCATCATCATTGTCATGACTCATTATCACATGCGTTCGTTCCAAATGTAATTCTAGCTTGTTCAAACAATGACGACGTTCAAGAGGAAAAAAATGTCATTACCATTACTATTTCAGATATTTATAATCAAAAGATTTTAACAGTTTTTGGCTTAGTCATTGATTTTTGAAAAACAAGGGTGCAGCGACAGCAGGACAGTATCCCAAAATTGACTCTTCAATCGGCCAAGATATGATTGAAAGTCAGTCTTTTGCCGACAACTATCAAGAGAATTCCTTCAGGGTATTAAGAAAAGCGCGTGCATATACCAAAACAAATGACACTTTGCTTCATTGGCAAAAAGTTTTTCTTTACCACTTAGGCATGTTTCATAACATGGGTGACAGAAAATGTGTCAGTCATACTGGCGATGTGAATCAGTTACTTAACGCCATTTTTGAAACCAACTTTGATATAATAAGCAGAGAAATGCATAGATTTCACTCTCTTCCTTTGCCGCAAGTACGATTGGCTGCCGAAAGAAACATTGGAGAATTGTAAGTGCTAATAAACAAAGATCGGTTGTAACCTGGTAGCCCGAGCTTTATAAAGCCCTTTCGAACTGATGGCTACCGAAAGTGCGTTTCTTGTGGTTTTTATTGAGTTGAAAGGTTGCGAGTGAATTAAGTTGAAAGGACGTACATAAAAGATGCAAGGTGGTTGCCATTAGCAACAAGGATATATTCGCTGACCCGTTATTCTCGGGCAGTGCCTACCTCGCGATGGGGTGATGTGAAAATCTGTGCGTACAGACTGATCCGGAAAACGTGATTTGCTGATTACTATAATATGAATAGAGTAGGGGTGACTGGAATCAGTTGATTTTTCTCGGTTTGTGGATGGAAACAAGTAATCACGCACCAACGTTATTTCCTGATGGCAACTGACTTTTTACAAATGTGATATTTTGAGCGGCTATTTACGAAAAATGATAGTATGCTAAACTATCATGTTTGTGCCATGTAATGTGTTCGTTAGGATAAGAAATCTAAGACAAGTTTATTGGGTAGGTTGTCATATATTTACTAATGTTGAGATTGTATCCGTGACCCTATGTTTCCTTGGGCCGTATTGTGTGATATTTCGGTATGACGAGCCTAGTCAAATGAAAGCCACTAAAATATGGAGTTCTTTATATTTGTTTGGTAGTCAATATTAAGGAATTATTTTCAGCACCTGATTGATGTATCATATCAGTTGGTCGCTGAATGTTCTCTCTGATGTATCCCTTAAGATGTCATCCAAGGAGGCCACCATGTATGAGTAAAATAGTATCTTGAACCCTAGAATGGCATGGGACATTTTCTTCCTGATCACTTTTGATCCCTTCGCTGAACAAATTTGTCCTGCGTGATTGTTGTGAAGCAATCTACTCGTTTAGCTTTGCAACATCACGATAGAATATTTGACCAATGAGCTGTGTTCTAGCTGGGTAGAATACTTAAATCATAATAATGGCTCTAACCTAACTAGTTTGTATTTGAACTCCTATATAGTCATGCCGCATTGAATATATGTAGGTTTTAGGTAACGTAAGTAGCAAATGCAGCAAAATGTAATTTTGTGATACGTTTCCAAGTTTTAATCCTCAAACGAAACGTTAACGAAAGAGCATGCATCCACAAGGAAGTCTATGTTTTCTTTAACAATTCCGACTTAATAGGTGTCACCTTGATTTTCTTAAGTTTTCCCTCTCTTCATAATCTACTGAAGGCGGTGCAAAAAAGAGTGAGTACTCGGATATTTTTAAGCTAACACCAAACTAAAAATTTAGCTAGGGGAGGCACAACTGTTAAACTCAGGTGTGTTGTGTCACTGGAACGTACGCCAGTAAGCTTATATATGATTGACGAGTCCACTGAGAGGAGTAGTTAGATGCAGGTGGAGTAAACTACCAGGTCTTAAAGAGAAAGGCAGGAGTCAGCAGAGACTTGGGTTCTCTCATGCAGACATACCATAAATGCTTGATTAAGCGCTAGAGGAAGTTATCATAAGGATAGTTTCAGCACCGGCATTTAATCAGGGTACGCAAAACTTGTTTGGTGTTTATACTTTTTTCATAGGGTAGTTTCATTATCAAGTTCACTGCTCATACTTGCTATCTGACAGAGAGACTGCCATGTTTCATTCTGAAATATATGTGGTCACATTTTTATTGGTGCAAGCTCACAAATTTTGAGGTGTTATCTACCCTGAATAGAAGTTTACTACATCAGCCTCCAATTGCTAACCTGTTGCTTTTTTTACACTTCAGTTTAGAAAGTACACAGAACAAGATATTACAAAGAACTATAAGCATGATGACATCGCAATTACCATTGGACGTGCTGGACTTGGAACCGTTCTGCTACTGAGCTATCCTCTCTTGATTGTACCATGCCGACAGACAATCAACAAGGTAGTGTTTGTGCACCAGTGCATTTATTCCATGCACACTTCGTAGCGTTTGATGTAAAAGCTAGACCGAAATTAATGTATTTGTGTGGGTAGATACTCGTCTTGCCACCAGTTGCCTGGTTCTACGTACGCATGACGTGTTTAGCACTTTCACAATTACCTTTGCATAAGCTGAATTATGTTTGCCAAAGCGAAATTCGCTACGGCAAGATTTTCGCTATGAGCACCAGAAGCAGATAGTGGAATGGAGTGACATGCGCTCCATTGTTTATTAACGGGAAGTTTACTAACTGGAAGCGTAACTGTTGAAAAGATTTTTAACAATTGTTCGCAACTTCACTGATGTTGGTGCATTGCGTTGCTCAGTTGGTCTGCACATTCCTTTCACTACGGCTAGTCCCTAAAATTCCTTTTTCAAGCATTGTAGATCATAGCTCTAATTCCATCAGCTATCTCTGGATTTAAATAATTTCCTGGTACTACAGAACTTGTAGAGTAGATCAGCTGACGAGAGTCGGAAAAAAAGCTTGTTGATAAAAATAACTTGCTTGCTGAATTGGCTTTTCAAAATTTAGTGCACAATTTCTTTCCTTTGTACATCAATGGAAGCTTGTGAATAGTTCTTGGGGTTAGTTGACAGAATTAAGCAGCATGTTCCATCATTTATTCGCAAAGCATCAGCTCCTACAAGGAATCAACCTCCTCAGGTCTGAAGATTAAAAAAACGACACTAAGCAATGTGACTCTGCCATAGGGAAGCACTTATTGAAAACCCAGACTATGCTAGTTATAGATGGCCACTTCCGTATAATTGGTAAAGCTAGATCTGCTTTTCACTTGGCCGTTCTAGAATTTGTCCACATCACAGCAAGAAAACGGTTGCTTTGTAGACGAAAAGAATTCGTCTTCTCATTGGGCCTTTTCGGTCAACTGTTTACCTTCACGGACATTGATTGGTCAATGCAGCACCAATCTGGCAGTCAGGGTTCTGGTTGGCCATCTTGAAAACACAGTTGGGTAAAATTTCATTGATTCCCTTTTCAATTTCGTATTCCTGACGATTCCTGACGAGTGTCGGACGCAAAAAGCTTTCGAGTACCAAATGAATTCGCTCTTTCGTGGATTTTTAATACTCTGTACCATCGACAAACTACGATATTTGAAAGTACTTACTTTTAGTTCCGATGTTTCATCCGTGAAGAAAAAAAGTATTTTGGTAGGTATATTATTATATATTAAGGTAGAGTATATTGAGATGCTACAGATTTTGAAGTACAATGAAATTCTGCGTGCGATTTCAAAACGTAATTCTTTCGTAAGCCTTTTTCGAAAGGTTTTTGTTAGAGAGGGGTCATATTCGGAGGTGGTTTTCCCCATAACTTGTATTAAATTTGTTAGAGGACCAAATTGTCGGTTGACGGACTTGCATACCTATTTCTTTTGAAGCTCCATCAATTAATTGTATACACGCAACCAATATTCTCGAAGATCTAGTTATTGTTTCAAAGTACTTTCATCCACATCTAGCTTACCGATAGTTTCTAGTTTTAAGGGTCCTCTGAATGTGCTGTAGTGCAACGTAGATTGATCATTTTTCTTTTCCTAAACCTTTATTTTGTGTTTCCTTCTATTAGATCATTTGGCATCCTACCCATACGAATAAGTGGGTAGAGCAAAGTGAATCGCGATTGGCTGTATTCCTATCAAACACTGCGCGCAACAATCCGTCCAAGATAGTTTGGTTTATTGAGACGTTCATCATTGTATTTTCGGGATATGCTTTGGCATATGTGGTTCCTCAGGTATTTATACTTAGTACCCTTTCTTTCAGTTTAAAATAAGTTGATACGGGGTGTGCATTTTCAGTTGGTTAAGGCTTTTAATTGTAGACCGAAGTGGCGTTGCTTCAATTTTACTAGTATACGGTGTGTAAGCTGTGCAAGACTTCCAAGGGCCTGTTGGCAGGAAGTTATTAAGGCGTTTGGCTGGTTACGAAATAGTCATGATTACCAATTTCAGTTGGGTTTTTGTACTCGTACTACAAACGCTGGGAGAAAACCTCCATCCATATTCCATGACCGTTGTGGGCATTTCCCCTCATCGAGGTATATAAACCGACAAGTACACTTTACATTATTTTATAAGCGGAAATGACTGACGAGAGTGTCCAATCAGTAGATTTACACGCATTTCACCCAGACTCGTATACAAATGGTACGTATACAATGTATGTAGTTAACAAGTTTTTTGCTCAAAAAGTCACGTGCCTTTGCGCATTGGTTTTGTGTTATATCTTTAATGTTTCAAACTCATTATTCATGATTTATCATGGGTTTTGTGCTTCGGCATTGCAACAAACCTGGTAGATGTTTAAACACACAAGACTCATTTCCAACTTTCCGATGTACTTTTCCTTAGCTTTCGTTAGTATCCGTGTTGCTGAAAAGAAAAGATGAGATTCGCATTGAATACGTTCCATATAAGCGCGTAACACGCTACTGTATAATTGATAGGACTTCATCTACTTTAAAAATGCTGTAATCAGAAGCATCCACTCTTTTACGGGCTCCTCCTAAAGGACTTAATACGTCCTTATATCCTCTGTTTTGTTCTCGAGTTGTTATACATAAGTTTGATTTTCATCGCAAAATGCGCAAGAGCAGCAAAGTCGGTTAGTTGTTTAAGAGTTTTAACTTGCCGTTGAAGTATTAATGCGCTACTTAAGTACATCCATACCCAGTATATTGTACAAATACTATTCCCGTTGCAGTGGTTTGTAAGAAGAAAGCGGAATTTTGCCATTTGTTTTGTTACGGCTTTATCCTATCCGCTCCCGAAATTGGCAACATATTTGACCTTAACGCATTTTTTTAGGACGTCGAGAAGTGAAAACATTGTATGCAGGTCTTAATATCCTCGAACCGAACGAAATTGGATCGACGATAGCATTGACGGAAAGAAAAGAATCATTAACATGGGAGTAAAGATGTTAGGAAACTTTCTCATATAATAAACCTTAATTATCCTTACCAGTAAGTAAAAACGTTTCTTTTTATTTCTCATATAGGTGAATATGGTTTGGGGCCTTGTTGGTGCTGTTGGATGTACAATCATAATTTACATTCTTCCTCCGGCATTTTACTTGAAAGTGCGTCATCATCCTAAGAGACCAGACTTTAAACAAATTGCCGCAATTATTCTTCTTATATGTGGAGTTTTTATATTGATAGCAGGGTTCTATCAATCGATAATGAATATTGTCTATCCGTTGGACATTCTGCGACCTCTGACCCCCATCCACGCTAATGCAACCTCGATTAATGGTACTGTTGCTCATCTCAATGGTTTGTAACCGCGGTTTTCTCCGGTTGCTTGTCGCCTGCTGAAGAACGCAAACGTTTCAAATATCAGCACCTTTAACGGATGTTTTTTACCATACTTTTCGATCACGGGTGTGCTGCACATGCGTCAAAGAAGGTGGTATATAGACGATACCGCCTCACAAGGCATCGTCGGTATCATCGGTAATTCGCTGCTCCTGTCATTACTGGATTCCGAAAATTTACGGCGCCAGTAATTAGCTAATGCATCTCAGTGGCATTTTGGCTGGTCCTGCAACCTGGGAAAGTTTATAATAAGCTAAAACGTTAGTGTGAAGTAGTGACTAGATGGAACTAAGTTTTCTTTCTTTTTCAGTCCCTTCAGATCATTTTGCTATGTTTAAGATGAAAGTTGGTACAATATAGGGAGTCATCGTGTGATATTTGTGCAACCAGAGTTATTTAAACTGTAATACGACTCGATCGACAAAGAAGTTGTGAGGAAGCAACTGAGACAAGGACTGTTCCATATCATAATATGGCTACTGGAACAAGATACATTGTTGTGTAACAGGAATTGTAACACATTCTGTCCGGAAGACCTCATGAACGACGAGTTTCTTGTCGATCAGGTGATCAACGTAACGTAATACGGTGTGATGCGCAAACGCTGTGATATTGAAATCACATCCAATACCCTATGTTAAGGTTACTGTAACGCAGAATGTGTTGTTTCAATATGCAATAAAGGTTTCGATTCGCGCACGCCAATGAGATGGAATTCTTTGCCAATCATCGAGCCAATGAAGCAAATTGGATTGGCATGCAGTTAATCGATACACGATAGCGACGTTAAAGGGGCAAGAACATCGCCATAGTCGTTTCGGAAACTAATTCAACGAAATTTATACCCAGCATGTAATCAAGCTAGAGTATGAAGGAGACGTTTGCACATTCTTCACGTGCAGTAGTTTCAGCCGGTGTCGGATGGCACACTTGCCCCAAATGTTGGAAGGGTGTACTTGGTTGCTATAGCAGCGCTTTAGAACTGAGTGCAAACTCAGCAGCTATATATTTCATTGATAAGCTGGAATAGTCAATGTTTTTCAAGTAGATTAGAAAGATGGGTGAATTTAGTATATCTATTTGAAGTTAACTTATGCGTATAAATGACCCTGGGTTTTGAAAACAGAATATTTGTAGCGCTAGGTAGATAATATAGGAAGTTGTAAGAACTGAATATTTGTAGCGCTAGATAGATAATATAGGAAGTTTTAAGAACTGAATATTTGTAACGCTAGGTAGATGATATAGGAAGTTTTAAGAAATGAATATTTGTAGCGCTAGGTAGATGATATAGGAAGTTTTAAGAACTGAATATTTGTAGCGCTAATAGGTAATATAGGAAGATATTTTAGGTGGATGAAAACAAGAGTAAGGTGGAAGGTGTGGTGTTTGTGAATAGTATCATGTATTTTATTGAAGATTGTCAAAGATTTTAAATAGATGCCAACGTAGGAAAATGTTTATATATGAATATTATATTGCTGCACTTTGTGAATTGGAAGTTGGTTTAATGATTTGAGAAATGACATATTTTGACGCGAGTCTGAGATGAACGTTGTTGTTTCTAGTGTTGTAATTTATTTTTATGGTTGTTTCTCTTGGTGCCTTGACCTCCTGTGCTATCACAAGTCTACCTAATTTTCACACATGAAAGTTTTGCACAAGAATAATCGTAGAAAGGATCGCTCAAATAGTATGATTTACTTGTGTATCACTGTTCTAATTTTTACACAGACTGGGGCATCGTATACCTGGCACCTCCTCTTTTGGCTACATAGCTTTTACCTATCAGCCGGGGTCCATCACTGTATTCTGAAGGATGTATTGGTTGGTCTTACACGTGCAGTCTGAAGGTGGGAAATGTCAAATGTTAGGAGGGATACTGTTTCCCCCTCCGTTACTTGTCAACATAGTTAGGCACAAGTAAGAAACGCATCGAAACGTTATATTTTCCGTTTTCCACATTATTTATTTTGATTTTGGTACAATACAGTGTGATAAATTTTCGATGTTCCGATTCGTGAAACCCACCTTCAGACTATAAAAAACTGATAAAAAGCTACCGAGGTTACATTTTAAAGATAATGAAAGAGGAGACTGAAACTGATTCCGAATGAGCTGAAAAAATCCCCTGAAGTGATGCTCCTGATCGTTCAGTCTTGTTTCTTGAAGTAAAGCTCGATATTCACCCATTCTTTTATTGCAGAATATACCTATGACCCAGAACCTGCAACGATTCTCTTTAATTTTTTTCTTTTTAACTTTTGACGTGGCCAGTGCAAGAAAATATCACAGCTTACGGAAATCTTCCTCATTCCAGAAACCATCACTGCTACCGAGAAATAGCGCGGTCACGTCCAAGACCCACTTTGGAAGCCCGATTAACTTGCAGCACAAAGTAAACAAACTGTCATCGTGTTAATCCTAATTGTGTTCATTATGATCACCCCCAAGTAAGTGTCGAGCCGCAGCATTGACAATCTAAGTTCAATAAAAGCGGAGCGCATGACATTGAGCATGCTCTTTTTTCACACTTCGATGCACCGAGAGGAGACCGTGGTAGAAAGCTGTGGGCGTGGTATTGGTGTTTTCTTGTCATTGTCTTCTATGGCAAGCGTTCTTTGCTAGTCTCTTGCTTGCTGCGATCAGGTGTGAAGATTTTTTGTTATTGGCTCCCGAGAACCTACGCTCTAACAGTACTATATGACTCGTAGGTCTTCATAGAACTCTTCCATTATCATTTACTAGTATCAAGTCTGCTTGGGAATTTACACCATTCATATTCGATACAAATTTCCAATGTTTACCAAGTTTACTTTGTAATGTCCACGGTCCACATGGTCAGTTCGGCGTCATTAAAGTAATCTTTTATCAATTTCACTGTTCTAGTTTATATATTCTTACATCTTTCCCCAGGCGAGCACTGAAGTATCCTTCTATTAACAGTATGTTGTGCTTTTGAAGTGAAGTGATAACTGCAGCTACGTTGTCGTAACGTTGGTGTGGAGGGCAATGCAGTATCACAGTTATAGCTGGATTTGTACCAAAAGTGAACTACAATCCTGGACTAATAGAAGTTGAACTCCGGTAAATTTCGGTGAAAATGGAACAAATCACGCAAGACACTTGCCACATGAAAGGGGTGTCCATTCCTGGTATTATTCGTTTTCTAGACCTCTCCGCTTAGCAGAAGGGAGGTCTGAAATGCAAGTATCCAAAATGCCCTCGTTCTCAAACTTAACAATATTTGGAACGGGGGTTAGGAAAACTTGCATATTTCAAAGTCCAAAGTTTTCAAATTTGTACTGCAGAGAGGGAAAGTACTCTTTGCGTCTTTATCTGGTAAGACACAAAAACTCCCAAGTTACTTCGTCGTTTGAGTTGCGCCCTGCTGAAGTTGTTATAAGTGCTAGATTGTCTTCATGAAGTATCTTTTGGTTAACAATACGTATTATGGTGCTTACCCTATTGCTTTCAGTAGTTTTCGTGAGTTCTTGTTTTTGACTTTCGAAGTAAACAGTTCAAATATTCGTAGTTGCTACATTGGTATACTGATTAAATCTTATATTGTCGCACATATAAAATTTCACACTTCCATGAGGATTCACAGTCATCAGCACCAACATTGCATGTGGATTGAACCTTGCGACTCAAGGTGTTCTGGAGAGGCACTCGAAAGTCTTGGATTTATCATGTATATTGACTTTGCTGTTTCTACTTATTGTCAGTGGACGCTACTTGTCAGTAGTCCTAGAAAATATGATAGTTGCACGGGTGTGATCCCTAAGATGTTCACGATCATGGACAGTAGAAACAAGAATGGCCAGTAACAATTAAAATAAAGGACGAAAGGGCTGCCAAACTTTTACAACAATCATGTATGGGGTAGGCTGTAAAATATACGTTAACATATATATCCAAGGCCAATTGTCCACAAAATTAAGATAGTTTAATATATGCAACAAGTTTCTAATGTTTGAAAGAATAATCAGTACAGACAGCATCATTATGCAAAGAAGGGGAAGGGAGTTGCTTGTAAGAACCGTTTCTTGATTTGTTTTCATCCTCATACAAGAGGAATTGGAAAATTTTGGAGTTTGCTAATTCTTGCTGCACGTTTCTTAAAGTAAATTTTCAGGATAATTTTGACGACAAGTAAGGCCTTTCTTGGCTCTGGCTCTGCTACTATTGCAGTCTCGGTTTCCATGTCATTAGGAATGATTGAATCGATTTAATGGGACCTGTCAGGAGCTTCACTTCTGCTAGCATCGCTCTCTAAGGAGCACGCAAGTCACGCCAACACGTTAAGGTAATTGGAACGCTAGAATAAAGACGAAGTTCTATGTCAAATCGAGAACCACGGGGTAATAATCAAATGTTGATGTGGCCAACTGCTTCGAGAATTCCACGTACTTCTTAGAAGAGAGATAAATGAGCAGCTTATGAAGATATTTGAAAAGATCTAAAGGTACTCCGGGAGAGGAGACTCTCGATATATTTTAATAATTGTTGACTGTTTATTAATAGTTCTTAATAATACTGACAAGGAGAAGCACGGATACTTATTATTGCTTTAAATGAAGAAGACATCTTGTTAGGTTGAAAGCTTTTTCGTATGATGCTCATCAGAACCTTACATCATAAATAAAATAGTAATAGTAATAATAATAATAATAATAATAATAATAATAATAACAATAATCTATTTGGATACTTATTATCAAAAAGGTTACTAACAGAGGCGGATCTTCACTATTAAATATGATCATAAAATACTTTGCAGATTAAGTGGTTTGCACTTACCTTTATAGCTAGAGACAACGCGTTCGTAGTAAGCAAAAGATTTTTTTGTGCCGTACATATAGAAATGCTAGCAAAAGACGTGCAAAGGTTAAAAGACAAATTGACAAGTATCTGAAAAGGCTTGCTGTATAAACAAATTTATCAGCTAGTTGTCAATTTGTCTTCATCTTTTGCACGTCTTTTGCTGGCATTTCTGTAATTCTTTGTACATATTGTCCATTTTTCAACTTCTTGTAATCCATACTTTCTGTTGGTAAGTGCAACTCTGATGAGATTCGGCACAAAAATATCAGTTTCTTGCTATAAACGTGTTGTTCCTAGCTATTTTCAAGTTTTTAGTACCAATAATTTCTTTAAGATACCTTTTAAGAAATTAAATCCTGAAAATGTCACTGACCCTTGGAAAAAGCTTCAACCAAATAATTGCAATAGATATTGGAAATAAACTGTTACAAAGTTTAAAAGAACGAAAATTTATAGGGTTACTGATTGATAACCAGTTATACTTTTAAACGCAAGTCGACTCTATAAGCAAGAGAACCAAAAAAACCCCTTTACTTTTTCGTGCATTTCTGCATACATGGAACACTTAAAACGCAGAATCATGTATCAAGTTTATATCAAGTTATTTACAAAACTTCCCGTTAACTTGAATGTTCTACACCAAACACCTGATTTGACAAGACCACTGATCTCTAAAAAAGACTGGATCGATCTTCCCATTGTTTCCAACAACGAAAATGTGTGGTCACGAATACTAGTCCCCATAAGTTACAATAGCACGGGAAGGTCCGCCATGCTACGTAACATTGTTTGTAAGCTTTGTTTGATGGGGACTACAATAGCTTCCAACAATTGACCTTACTTTGAGACGGAAGATGCCCCACCCAGTGTTTTTTGAAGATCTGTGGACAGAATTCAAGTAAGAGCCTTAAGAATACTGCTTATGTCTAGCTGTTTACAAATAATTTAATTTCCAGTCATACTAAGAACTTGCAAACCTTGATAATAGAAATGTTTAAAGAAAAAGATAATACAAATCCTTGCTTCTTTGAGGATTTTTTCTTAAACAAGACAGTTTCCATAAGTTAACAGATAAAAGTGGTTTTGCCCTCTGAAGAGTAAACGCAGCACGGTAAGGCCTTGGGATCTTCAGATATAGGGGAAACAGACTCTGGAATTTCCTTACCCTTTATAACAGAGAATAACTTTCTGAATTTAACGTAAAAATTAAACAATGGCATACGTTTTTAATATATGTCGAAGATATACATAAAATTTAGGATTTTTGTCAAATTTTAGTCTATCGTCATATGTATTAAATTGCGATACAATTAGAATCAGAAATAGCTGGCCTATATTACCTACAATACTTTTATGTTATAATTCTTGTTAAAGCTATGAAAATTAGCCAATGTTAAATAAAATGATTTTGAAAAAGTGAAAATGAGGATGAAGGGGTACACCAATGTGCTGTATTAGAATGGTTCAACAATAGAAGGGTTTTCCTTTTGTCGTAACAACTATAACGTGAGAGCGGCATATAAATGTCTCTTCGTTTGAAAAGCTGCCGATGGAGAAACAGAAGACATCATAGTTTAAGTTGTGACTACAGCTAAAAAAAAGCTAGTAAGGTATTTAGAGCTACTTGCCAGAGGATCTGGTCCAAAGCAACATGTCCATTGTATTGGAAGTTCTCAGTGTACGTGATAATTCCAAAGTAACGAGAAACCAAAGATTGCGCCAACACTAAAACTTCACTTATACTTTGCACTGCACAAATTGCTCTTTAAAACATCACATAGAATATTAGAGCCATGTATGAAGCAAGAGGATCACTAAGAACAGGCTGGTAGTAATAACAGATTCACATCGCCATTTTCAGATCGGAGAAGACACCGTATCGCTTTTTCGATGACTTCATCTTAGATTGCACAAATTACAACTGATAAAAGTTGAAGAGAAAATCGAAACTGTAAGCATCTTATTGTACTGATATAAAATCTGTGAGTGAAGGAAGAAGCAACAATGAGGATTAACCATGGTGACACCGAGAGGTTTAGTATGAATAAAACGTGTGCGACAAGAGTGTAGGCTGTCCTCTTATCTCTTACCTGAGAAATTAATGAAGTTTGATTCTATGGATTCGGTAAAATGTAGACGTAAGATAAGGAAGCCTGGAGCTGACGAATAGATTATACATTCCTTTAGACAGGAAGCTAAAACTACCTAAAGAGGCTCCGGTGTTTCCTGCTACAAGGCATGGCTAATGGTGCACAAGAAAGGAAGACAGGGGACGTATTGATTCATTTGCGCTCTGATGATAGATCAGTAAATATACTATAAACACAGAAAGAAACAAATTGACATTGAGACCATAAGATTTTTGATTAATTGTCTATTATGCAACTGCTTTATGCTTGTTGTTCAACATAGATGCACCTAGCACCTAGATGTCTTGTGACCCCAGAAATGATATAGTTGTCTAGAAATGCAATCTGGTAGACAATAAAACCTTTGTTCATCCCAAAATGAAATAAGGATTGTCACTGATAAACTACTGTGCTTACAGCAAATATGGATCCTACAGAAGCATTTCTGTCTGTAGCCTATGCGGTAGATGGCAAACAAATGACGTAGATAAATTCTCACAATTTCTCGTTTTGTAATAAACATTCAACACAACCAAGTACAGGAATTCCAAATTTACCAAATCCATACAATTTGAATTCGTCTTTACTTTTTTTCTCTTGTCAAGATTTTTTGGGGGCTAGAATAGCACGTTTTGTTGAGTTTAGCCTCTTGACTGATCGTATTGTGAACATCTCGCTTAAGTATATTCTCGTAGCAGGAGCGTCATACCTAAAGAGAGCACCCAAAAGATTGCAACAGATATCGTATAAGATTAGACATCTTGCTCTGACAAAGGTAGCAAATTTCAACTTCATTTTTCATTCCTCATTATATTATCAGGTCTTAAAACAAAATTGTTTCTGGCATATTTTTGTTATTAGTATCATTATCATGATCATGATAATAGCCATAAACATTATTTGCACCATTATTGCCATGATTAGTATTGATCAGATCGTCATCATCATCACCATCACCTTTCAATCCTTCATCTTGGACTAACGACAATTTTAGGGACTTTGTGTTGCATACAGCAGGCTCCAAGCCACTGATGACAAAGAAAATGCATGCTGCAACGATTTTAAAGGTAGGCAGGTTACCAACTTCTACATCAGGAGTAGATACTTGCATAAGCCCAAGAGGAAATATTTGCTTGAAATCAAAAAGCGGAAAACTACTATTTGACATGGATCAAATTCTGGCGCGATGGGCAGAATATGTGGAGGAACTGTACCATGACAATGGACAGCCAAAAAAGGCTGCTAATGAGAGAAAAAATGTGAAATACCAATATCAAGAGAAGAAGTTGAACAGATCATCAGATATCTTTCTTTAGGAAAAATAATTGGGGAAGATAAAATCCCAGCTGAGATCTTGCAAATAATGGGTGTTAAGGGGCTGGACATAGTGACTGCATTGATAAGCAAAATATACAACACTGGCCAAATATCTGAGGATTTTAAACAAAGCATTTTCATACGAATCCCAAAGATCAACAAAGCTAAGAATTGCTCTTACTTCAGAACCATAAGTCTTGTTTCCCATGCCTCCAAAGTTTTGCTGCAAATTATTAAGGAACGCATAATCCCTATTATAGAAAAAAAATTAACAGAAAGCCAGTTTGGATTCAGAAAAGGGAAAGGCACCTGAGATGCAATAGTGCAACTAGGAGTCCTCAGAGAAAGAGCTTTTCAATGCAACAGAATTTGTGCCTTTGTTTCATGATTATCAAAAGACATTAATAGGGTCAATTATGCGAAACTGTTGGAGGTAATAAAAAGGTATGAAATGTACGAAGTAATGCAACAGTATGATGTTCCTACAGCAGAAACGAGGTTGATAGTCAGTTTTTATTGGGGGCAAATAGCAACAGTTAGGGTGACAAATGACTAATCCAGATAATTCTAGGCTAAGTGAGACATAGCCTCATCCTCTCGCCCATTCTGTTCAATACGTATAGTGAATAAATGATCATAGAGACATTAAAGTCTGAGTCAGGATTTGCAGTAAATGGGGAACCCATCACCAACATTTGGTATGCAGGTGACCCTGTGATTATAACCACAAGTGATAAGACTTTCAGAAAATGGTCAACATCACCAGTGTACGCAGTAAGCACTATGGAATGGCAATGAATGGAAAAAAGGCAACGGTTATGGTAATCTATAGGAACTTAACTTTGGCATGTGACATTAATGTTGAAGATGTGCAGCGTTGGGTAATACTCCTGCCGAGTCTAAGCATGGCATCATTAATTTTTTCAACGTGGCACCGGTCTTCCCAAAAAGGCTTTTAGCTCTGAAAGGAAGAATTGTTAACCTGCCACAGAATGTGTACTAATGCAAACAAGGTAATAAGCCTTCATCTATTGATGATAATAATCGATTTCAAAGGCAATAATGAGCAGTCCATGGACATGCCAAAGTACAACATCGTCATCGGTTTTGCTATAGTAATGAGTAAATGATGATATAGTGGCAAAATTGTTGAGATATAGGCTTTGCCCGTACTTGCCCAAAACTGAAGTTTTCTGTCTTCAGGGCGCAATATCAAATGATGTAATATTTAAAGTTGTGATATCTTAAAACATGGATGCAATTATTCTAGTAATTGTTTTTGTAGCGATACCGAATGGAACACTTTTCGAGAGAAGATGTATGCGTAGAAAGATATCTGTATTTTATTAGTTTGCATGACAATTCGTGTAGCAAGTCTTCAGAGCCGAATCTGCCTTTATCTTTCTCTGAATTAAGCATGAACTTTGTGGTCACCTGTAGAAACATCACGTGATATTTTACCTATATTTTCAGTTCCTCCTATTCTTGAACTATACCCTAAGGCAAGTTTTAAATGCTATTTAGGTCTTATGCATGCTGGAAAATTCGATCATCTTGTTGCTGACACAAGATATATGCTATGCGTCGGCCACAACTGTCACCGTTGTACTAAGTGGATGCAGAGTTTACTGATTCTTTTGGCCTTCTTTTGATTCTTACGCTAGTTATGCATGGAATGCGCGTGCGTTCACGCATGGTCGCTGTACAGACGTCACACAAGTCTGTTACTGAGGATTTGCGTAGTCGTCAAGATGATAAATTTTGGCGAGAGATCGAGCCAAGGATTTGGATACCATTAGACATGGTTGTGTCTATAGTCATCAAGGTGGCAAATAGTTCTAGTTGACAGGCACTCTTATCTTTCTCAGATCCGTGAGTCGTTTGAGTTAATCACCATAGGGAACATTGCGTTGTCTTATTTGATTAGCGGTATATATACACAATAGATAGATACTTTGAAAAGGACATCAACTAGGAAAGCATTTCTGACTTTCCTCGGATGAGTTCTTTCGATAAGATATAAACAGATGGAAATGACTGCAGAAACAATATGTCCAACTTGATTCTTGATTTCCCATGATGTGACGCGTATAACATCATTGCTTTAGTGTTGTGACCAGGGGAACTGGATCTTGCAAATTGGAGATGACATCTTCCGACCAATCCTATTCAAAAGCTGTCAGGGGGGACCCAGTTGCGTGACGGTTAAAAGCTGTAAACCTAAACGTAGTATTACATAAGTAACATCACGATAAGGATCCCGTTATGTAGCTTTAATTGGAATTATGGACCTTGAGATGACACGTAGAGTGCAACGAGGTCGTTTTCCCTTCAGACTTCGTACACTCTTTTAATTTAAAACCTTGTGTTGCAACGGCAGTTTTCATATAAATCTATGAATGGTTTGGTTTGGTGAAGATTTTTGCCTAAGAAAAGGAGGAACTGTGTCCTGAAAGTGCAGTTGAAATTCAGGACTTTCGTATTTAAAAACCGTTTGAGCTGAAAGATTGATAATGGAGGAGTATGAATCTCAAGATTTGCCTTCTCTGCTTTCTGTAAAGACATTAATGCTTATGAGTCGCAACATTTGAAAGATATGGTATTACCTATGAAGTGATCACTCTCGTTAAGAGGTTCATGTCTAATGGGTTTAGGTAGGAATATGTTGCGAAATGTAGCGCTCTACAAACGCCAGCAATTTTGACAACGTCACAAGCAAACAACCGTGAAATCCAGAATATAGGGAATTGTTCTCACCTCCGAAGATGAGCCTCCTACTTCCAACGAAAAATTTCTTTTCTAACGCAATACTATCGTACATAAGCAAAGAACTGTTGCGAGGCTTGAGTCTCATTATGATATAAATTTTACTTCCGGATAGATAGAAACTTACTAACTGTAGATTTTCCAAATATATTCCTCTGCAACTAACAAACTGTCTGATAATACTTCATATAAGGGTAATAGAGAAATAACAGTGCATAAAGACACTACTTTATTGTATCTCCTCACAAAAGTATTGACAAGTGCCGACATTTCTAGGTAGGGGCCTACACAATGCTACTTAAATGATCAACAACGTAAAACCGAGAAATTCTATTGAAAAAAGAGTTCAGTAATATAGTTCAAATAAATTGACTTTTAAATTATTACAATTAATATTTCACCTTTCATTTTAGAGTCACCACAAATAATTATGTGTGATTTTCTAATAAAAACAACACCCTTTATACTTGAATTAAAATATCGGAATTCGTTTCGTAACGATACCTGTACTACATTTTACAAGTCTTGCAGTCAGCAACAGCATGTCCCTTTAAAACAATAAATCACTGAAAAATGTCAGGCTCGTATCGGAAGAGATTTATAAAGCTATTTGAGTGCTTTGACTTTCTAACGAGTCTTTTTAATCAGGGTGAAAAAAGATAAACACAACTTGGATGCAAGCATTATGAAATTTCCTTCAGATGATGTGTTAATGAATAAAAATATAGTCATATCCTGTAGGCCTACAATGACATCATAAACCATGCCGTATCCACGATCCTTGTACATAAATATTACATATTTATTTTTTCTTTTGTGGTCATCATAAACCATTCTTCTATACAATCTACTTCTACCTATTTAAATGTTCTTTTTGTCTAGATCAAAATTATTTCACAGAATAAAAATTTGAATCAAATATTATCAAGGTGTTGCCTCACTTTAGAAAATAGGAAGCAAACTGCAAGCCAAGTACTATACCAATACATATGTTGCTACTCTCTGAGATTTTTTAGGACTTCTCAAATAGTAGAAGCCGTTAATTTAATGAGAAGGGGGGAATACGTCAAGCATAATGTAAATTAAGGTTTTAAGCAGTCAGAAATGTTACCTAGCAATGCTGGTTCTTTTAGAATTAAAACAACTGATGTCAACCTTGAATTGTAGGATCTACTTTGATTGAGATTGTCAGCTGAGGGCACATCAAGCAATGGTGACTTAAAACGCTAAAGTATTTCCATTCAATTTCAAGGAAGATAAATCAATTTATCATTGTTGATCATGCCAAGGCAAGGCGATGTAAGAGATGTCCATTTCGACAAAGCAACAATCAGACACGAGACATTGGCACTGTTACTAGGATTACGTTTACGAGATCACTCAAAGTCAGGTTGGTATAAAATTTAGTTTCTATTTCATTATCGAGTCCTGCAACGTTTCTGTTTCTTGAGAATATCCACCTATAAAAATTAGTTGTACATCAGCGATTTATGTATCGTGGTAAAAAAAATGACAATACACCAAAAAGGAAAATGTATTTGTGTTACGTTTCATCTATTTTCTGGAATTAGTACGTCCATGGACCCAATATGATATGATGTCTCACAATTAATAACTTTGTTGCAGTAGATGATTTCAAATAATCAAGTTAAACCTAAACAATATCATAATACCCTTGATACTGCTATTGCTGCAACAGCAAAGAAAAAGTGCAAGATCTGGTTGATACAGTTCCATCTCAAGAAATTATTTACTTATCGATACGAATTGTACCACAGAGCATGCGCAGATAATTGAAGGAGATATCCCTGCACATTAGGTTAGACTTTAAAAGAGAACATTACGTCAATTTTTGAACGGAGCACACGTATCAAGTCATGTGATCAAAATGGCGAGTGCATGGCAAGGTCAGCAAGAAGAGCAATTTATACGGCTTCGGTTAATCTTTAAGGAGTAAATGATGGAGATTTACTGTATATCCCTAAAGGGATAAAACAGGGAAGAATGGAGGAAGCTTGCAAGATTCGTGTCGAACTGGTGCGCCACCAAAGTAAGCAAGTAAGTATCCCTAAAAGTAGAAAGCAATTAGATGCTGCTCCCTTCAACTCAACTGGCGTGGATTCAGACAAAATTGTAACAACCAAGTATACAATCTTTCTTGATAGAAGAAAGTCTGTAATATCCAAGAATCTGTAAGGATAGAGAACAATTTCTGCTGTTTTATAAGCTTCAGTGGTAAATATTTAATACCTCCTAACATCGGTAATAGGCCGGAGGAAAACACAATTGTGACATTTACTAGAATACACATGCCGAGATTCCCTTTCCGTTGTCAACAAACGTCTCCCAGCAAGTAGGCTTACCATTTAACGCTGATCTTAAAACTGAATAATTTTACCCTTTTTTTCATTATACATACCTATTCCAACTACATTTCTGCGTTCTTTATATGAATAGAAGCATGCGTGATTTTTACTGAGGAGAGATATTACCATTACTGATTGGTTTCGTATCATTGATAGGGAATTCAATAAGCAGGCCCCAAAATGTCATTTTCATTACACGTATTGTATAGCTGAAACGAGTATCGCGCCGGGAATTCGGTTCGTATCGATACCTGTACTACATTTTACAAGTCTTGCAGTCAGCAACAGCATGTCTCTTTAAAACAATAAATCACTGAAAAATGTCAGGCTCGTATCGGAAGAGATTTATGAAGCTATATGAGTGCTTTGGCTTCCTAACGAGTCTTTTTAATCAGGGTTAAAAAAGATAAACACGATTTGGATGCAAGCATTATGAAATTTCCTTCAGATGATGTGTTAATAATACATTTGCTTGGTAGAGAAGACTGGAACATCGAGTTGGCTATATCGAAGTAAAATTTACTATCGTATTATTTGGTATGGTATTCATTATTGTCATTTGGAGGATTTTCATGGGAAGAGGGAACTGCATCTCCCTCCCATATTCATGGATTGTCGTACTGATGTAGGTCCTGGAGAGATTTTCCTCTTGAGGATTGTTCATCTTTCTCTTACATCCATTCTGCTGCCAAGTCTGCTTTTAGAAAAATAAGTTCGCTCTTTCGTGCCAAATCTTACCTCACTCCCGAGGCCATTCTGTATCTTTATAAGTCCACTATTCGACCCTGCATGGAGTACTGTAGCCATATTTGGGGAGGAGCTCCTACTTCCCATCTAGAGGTGCTTGATCGGGTC
>JAAAKL020003360.1:0-23373 GCA_010016065.2 Carybdea cf. marsupialis auct. non (Linnaeus, 1758)
CTATATTTACGAGTATTTACATATTAACTCATTTTCAAGTTATGTTTTTGCTAACATACTTACCCTTTGTCTAGTATGAATCTCTAGTTGTTTGGATTACCATCCTTCATCAAAGTATTCATCATTAATTCAATCATTAATATATCTATCAAGTTATATTTGTTTATGTTCTCGTCATTGATTCACTTAATTACTTATTTCTTATTCCTTGCTTTTTCTGTTTTAGAGTTTTTGTTCATTCGCTTGTTTATATATTTGTTTGTTTGTTTATTATCATGCAACTTTTACTCTGACTGATTATTATTGTCGCATAGTATTGTTTGGGAAGATAGTACTCCTTAGAGGCTGTACCTCATCTAGTCTTTGAAGATAATTGGAAACTGTTTTTTTAATATGTAGCAGATATTACTCATTCCATAAATCTCGTTTAGGGTTTCATCGCCCTTACTCCATATCACTAAAACACCTCCAAAGCAAGGGCGTGGCCAGTCAAGCCTGTATGGGGTGTATATTAAGAGTCGAATGTACGTCATTGCAAGGGTTTGTGTGGAGTTGCTTGTCAGCGCAGGGGCCATCTGCCCCTAGCATCAAGCTGGCTATGCTGTTTCTCCAAAGGCCTGGTCTTGGAGATACACAGCCTTTTCAAATGATGTCTTCCCAAAACGACTATAGACATTGCAAAATATTACAAAATAGAGACACGCAATCTTGCAAAATATTACAAAATAGAGACACGCAATCTTTCTTGCTTGCAATGAGATCACAAAACTGTTTTGCGAAGTAGAGCGAAAATGGAAATTATGTGAAATATTTTTTGCTATGCTATTTCTAGTGCCAATTTTGTAAACGAGCTTAACATTATTGAGAGGAAGATCTTTTGCTCATTGGAGAAAGGGGCTACCAACCTTAATGTTCCAGCAATACCTGGCATCGGCAAAGAGATGGAGGTTTGCTCCCCTAATTTGGTCGTGCGTACTTAGTATAGTGCGTTTATTGATTAGAGGTGCCTTATTCTGACTTCATTTAACGTATCCATTACTTCGCCACTGAAGAGTTAATCGGTATCGCAGTTGTTCAGATTAGTTAATGCTGTACAGAAGCACAGGTATTCCTTTAGGAAGCCCGGTCGTACTCTTCTACGGAAATACAGCAAGGAAACTGTTATAATGTTAAACATAACACAAGATCTTGTTTGTCAATTAAAAGTATAATACGCGTCAAATAATAGTTTTTTGTTGTGACGTACGTAATTTGTAACAGTTCCGTGAGCAATTCAATGGAACATTGTTATTGGTCGATGTTGTTTTTTCGCGTTTTGATTGTGATGACACCGTATGCACAGTTACCGCTCCCTCTCTTTGTTAAAAGTTATTAATAGGAAGTGATTCTCTGTGTGGAGACCAGGAAGGAAAGCATCTGCTGAAAGCAGGTGTAAAATTAGATTGTGATAAATATCCTCAGATTGACCCGTGTAATTTTTAACCACCAGAAATTTACTTCTGGGATACCCACGCCTTCTTACTTGGTTTTCTATTTTGGTATCTAGGGTACACTTTTATACTGACGATCAGAAACAGGCTGGTTTAAGAAATGCTGTACTTTGTACCCACAGAATAGGAGGCTGTCCTCTTATGGTTACTAATTAAGTCCGTAAAGGCCCCACATGCTGCTAAACTGCCCTTAAAGTATTATAGTATCAATGATATTTGAATGGAAGATGGAAGCGTTCAAGGTACATGTGTCCAATTGGCCCAAGAACTTTCCGCAACGCCAGTCGAAATAGTTGTCGTTCGCAGCGGTCTCGAATGATATAAATGTACCGTTTTTCTTTATGAAAGGCCAAAGGTTGCTACGCATTTCAGAAGTAGGTATTTGCTTAGATTTCTAGGTGGAGTCTGCTATATATGTATTGGCGTTAGCGCATTCTTTTTGAGATTAAAGGAGGCAACTGTATCACTAGCTACAAGCACGTTGAAGAAATACAGGTATTAATATCTTGAGGCCAATCGAAATTATTAAATATCACACGCTAATAAACTAAGGATGTTTAAACGAGAGAAATGATTAAAAATATTCTGTTCTTCCAATGACTAATAACATTAATATAAAATTGTCAAACAGTATCATACTAGTAAAGAACAAAGTAAGGATACAAGAGTCTTTGAACCCTAAAAGGTCAATATTAAATTGGGTAAGTGTATAAAAAGGCCTGGCCTTATCCATTGGACCATCGCACGTCCATGGCAGAGAATAATATGAAAGCAGAAGGAACATTCAATGCTTCTGACTTGTTTTTATCTTGCCGTCACCCATGCGTAAGATGCACATTCACATCCGCTAATACACATGCTACTTATTTTTAACTTCCCTTGTTTCCATTATAACTTTCCTATTCGGTTAGAGAAAGTAGACTAAACTCTTTATATTCACTAAACGATTGGTTGTCAAAGCAACTTGACTTGCGTCTGAAGTGTGAAGATATGAATTTAAAGATGTATACTGTAGCAATATGGCTGAATGGTGCACCAGAGGTCAGAAATAGGAAAGATACCGCTGTGCTGTGTACCGGGGCGAATCCTAAACTACGTTATCATTTCTGTCCAGATTCTAGGACACGACCTCACCATATTTAAACTGAAGTTTAGCCGCGTAGTGAAAACGATATTATCTCAGTTGAAAAAACTGTAAGAAAATGACGACTCTTGTGTCCCTCTCGTATTACTCTATTCTTTACCCATGGTCTTCCGTGCCAGGTATTGTGAAGGAATATGAACAATTATCTACAGTTCTGTGTCCCGGAGTTTACCGAACTGTTAAGGATAGTAAGACATAGAATTTCTTATCTTCTTTTTTTTCTTTAATTTCCTTATCTGATGAAGACGTTTAATATCGATTGATGCCAATGCTCACTATCATTGGCTGCTGTGATGTCACATGGTTTTAAACTGTGTTTGGTCCATTTCCCCAAACTTGTGATGTAGGTGTGCGTCCTTCAGTATTCTTTTTTATCACGTCTTCTTATCACAGCGAAAATTAGCTATGCATGTTTGTTATACACATACGCGTTCGAGCTGCGGGGTACTAGGAATAATAATTATTTAGAAGTCCATGGTATCAACCATTATTTAGAGTAGCAGTACTAGTTTGCAAAGCATGCATCTTTCTTTAAGAGAGTCCCAAGAACTGATATCTTGCATCAAACAGTCAGATATTAGATGAAGATCTGAAGAACAATTTGGCACCATCTGGCAAACCATCTTAGATGCGATACGGGAAGTGAGCTAGTGTATGAGCCCGAGTTTCCCAGACAGGTCAGATTTCTTCTTATTAACGAAAAGAATGCAAAATACACCGAAGCATTTTATTTAGGACATTGTAAATGGCCAAAGATTTCCTCCTTTATTGAGATATGCTTATTGATATAGCTACTGTAAAGTCATTTATGTTTGAGGATTTCCAGTTAGTGGCGTCTTTACATTAAGTTGGAACGAGTAGAAGCATTTGTTTGGAGAAATGATTTCTGAAATAACAAATCTTGTGGGTTTTCTTCATTTTCTGCTAGTGTTAAGTTATAGAGTGGAAAGGTCTTTCCCTGGACTGAGGCTACTAAATGCATACCTTCAGGTGAAAATGAGCCAAGAACAGTTGCTGCAGTGAATGTGCAGCAGGCAATTGCAAGAACTCAGGGGCTCCCTTCCCTCGTGAATAAACTCATTTTAAGAACTCCTATAGGTGAAGCATCTTTTCATTAATCATTTAAGTCGTTATTCATGGGGACTATTTCATGTCATTTTATTTCTTCTTTTCATTGTTATAATATATCTATCTGTCCATAAATTTCAGAATATTCCTCTGAGCATAATAACTTAACAATGTAATTTCCTTCAGCTGCACCTCCTCCCTTTATAAAACATAACTTCCCACCTATAATTGCTCGCAGTGTAGATTTGTACCCGTTACTGATAAAGAGGCATCGTAATCTTTTAGCATTGGGGTCATGTGTTGGAACCATTGACTCGATGAGAGATCATTCTGTGACCCTCGGGCAAATGTTGACAAGATTTATAATACTTGTAAATAGTGTTACCTTCTCTCACCAATTATACTTTTCTATCTCCTTAATTCTTTGTCATCATTGCCTTGAAAAAGTTATATTTGTTGTGGTCTGTTTTGTGTTATGTACATCTGATACATATCGTTAGAACCATTATCTGTGTTAAATCTCCATTTCACTGTAAGTTTATCAGTTAATCTCGTTGATTCACCACTGATACAAGACACAACTTTATACAATTGTGCGGGTTACTGTAACCCACTTACAAGATCCACCAATTAATTGCCGCCTTTCAAGAGGTTGGCCAAGAACCGTAATTTATTCCCCCTTTGACTAACTTGTACTAAGGTCCTTACGGGGTAATTTAAGAATAGTGAGAAATACCAGAAAGTACTATGAGGCCTTTGCTGTCTAAAGGAACAACCGTGCAGTACATCTAATTTTGGAGAACATCATTGCTTTTTTTCTCCCAAGCGTGTTAAGAGTATATGACGTCGAAGACAAATGTAGCAGCTAGGATGCCCATTCATTGGCTTGCATAATGTTTATTTCGTATGGGTCTTGGGTGACTAAATATGAAGTAATGAAGAAAATATTATATCCCGGTTTGTGACGTTTACTATGTTCTAGCGGGAGTTAGTGATCATTACGGCCCATATTTTGTATTTTTTCTTGCCAATAAGCCTGCTTTAAACTTTGTTATGGTTGCTTGAAAGGACCAATTTCTGGTGGAGTAATAATGATTTACAGTTAGTATTTAAAGTGATTTTAACTGTAAAGTGGGTTTTTATAGTTAATAGATATATTAACAAGATTATGAGGAGACCTGCGTCTGGAAAACCTCATTGGTTACTGTGAATCAGTTTCTTATCAAGGGTTTACTGGCTTTATCGCCAACTCCAGACATAAGGTTAATTTAAATCCGTGCAAAACAGTCATTTGCACTGTAGCTGCAAAACTTCTTTTGTTGTCGAACAACCTCCTATCCATTCAGACAGTCGTCTGCAGTTAAAAAGTGGTCATTCTTATTTAGCCTCTTTTTCATCTTCGTCTGTCTGTTTTCATCGTTACAGTAGATTTTCTATTGTATATCCGTACAATATGAATTGTTCGGCTGCCTTGTTTTGGTTTAGAGGAGGATGAATGTGTTACTGTCGCGTTTATCAGCAGCTGGCTATTAAAGCATTTTTTTTCGATTTATGGTGTTCGAGACGGCTGCCATTTAGTGGATAGCAGTAACCTGAGAGAGTAACATTGAAAGAAAATTCTCTGCTGTAGGTCATGGAGCACAGGAGGCGCTATATCGAGCACAAACGAAGTACATTGAAATATTATTACAGGTATCGCTAGTTTCGGTTTGCGTATTCATAGCGTAAGTTTCTTCCGACATCGATTAATAGTCATTGCACCACGACGAGTTTCTCCAGAAATACGAGTAGGGCTGTGTGTTGCAGAAGAAACACCTCCTCTATTGTACGTATTGGTTTATTTTTTAACTTGTGCTACACTCACAGCAACCAGTCGAAGTGATGAAGGATAAGTGCCATCGTCAGCTGTACATTTGGTTCGAGTGTAAATTGTTGCTCAGCCAGTTTAGTAGGGGAGAGAATTTCACGTCTAGAATTAATCACCTTAAAGGGAGACAATACGAGCTCATGCAAAGTAGGTTGGCTGTCATTGTCGGTTTTTCATTCTTGTTTTGTGGATTATCCGGATGTGCAAAGTATAATACTCTTGAGAACAAGGTCGATATTGTGGAATTGAGTAGTCTTATACTTGCTACAGTTCCCTCCTGCCTGCTGAGAAATGGATTTTTGCAAGAGAATAGTGTTCGTGTTTTTTGGACGTGTTATGGGTGCTCTTGCAAGGGTCTGCGGGGCCATTGGTAACCATATGCTGCCTATGAATACTTTATCTCTAACTCTATTAATCTCATTTCCCCAGTAGGGGACAGTTTGAAAACGTTTAGCTTATGAATATTACTGTTACTGATTTAAGTGGTTGTAGATACAGTAGGTTTTAAGAAAACACCAAATTTTGCCAGGGTGATGAGATCGCAGACACAGAAAAAATTATGGGGAAGCGGGTGTGGTTTCAAAAACTTTTACCTTAACAAATTTAGTATCTGAGGCAAAAGAGAGCACAGCACCGTTAACTGAACCTCTTGTTGTGTAAGGTTCGCGATATTTGTTCATTAACTAACAGTATTTCATAAGTTAGCTAAGGTTAATTAATTTTTACGGATTGTTTTTAATTGGTTAAAGCTGGAGATCATCTGGATAAAGACAAACGTTGCTGCGTAATTAAAGAAGACAAATAGAGAAAGCTAGGAAGGGCAGAACATGACGTTTACTTGTACGTTGAAGCATCACTGCGTATAGCTTACGTTTAAACATAGACGATTGTGGGATTTTTTAGAATTTCTCGTTGTCAACTTTAGATGATTGATTATCGATTATAAAATCAATGATATAGTATCTTCTAATGACTTGTAGTAGTATCACGCTGTTTATTTAATTGGTACTTAAGGATTAATATGTTTCATTAGTCACGCGAAGCACGTTTTCGTGATTTTATTTTGCATGATATTGCATAATTACATGACCCTAGATATCTAAATCTAAATAAGTTTTTGTAAGTAGGTTTCGTATTTAGACATGGTCCAATCTTAAGTTACAACACTTTACGTTTCTTGCATATTTAAGTGCCGGATGAATTTTATACACAAACACCATATCTTCCGGTCAGATGACCTTTTCAGCAATGTTTTCTCATGCCTTATTATTGACTTTAGGTCACATGAAGGTTGCCTTTTTATTCTATGTATGTTTGAAGGTGTGGGTTTACGTTCTGTACATACATGAATGAAAAGTGTTTTAATGAAAGTTATTCAGTCACGTCGTAACACACACGGAAGAACATTTTCTGGCCACTCCTATTTCTGTGATAGTTTGGACAGAAGATAAATTTTGTTATCTTGACCTCCAAATTTTGACACCCGGACTTTATGAAATTCGCTTACTATGAAGAAGCGTCCAAAGGACGGATACAGGTATAGCCCGAGATTGATGTGACGCACTAACAGAGTTATATCCCAGTTTGCAATAGAGTCATGTAAGGTATTTTATCTTTTCGTGTGGCATCAGTGTGAAATTGAGGCAGTAATGATAAGAACGGACCCAAAATCCCTCTCTAGTAATTGCTGCGTAAAGGGCGATTAGCACGTCACAGATCAGAGAGAGGCCGATTTTTGGTTCTGATTGGAAACTGTTCTAGCGACTATAGAGATGAGGAGAGTTTGCCATCGGGGCACGACTATAAAATGGAGCTAAAGACGGGGGATCTTTGCATTGACGATGTTATTATGGTGAGAGAAGGAGAAGCTGCTTGAGATTTTTTCGTATCTTCAATTTTCTTCACCCCGCCCATACGTTTACCTAGAAATATGCTATTGTGGAAATTCACGTGAAATGGTGGGTACTAGCATAACAATAACAGCACGGATATATACATTAAGGATACAGACAGCTATCAATACCTGAGCCTTGTGGC
The DNA here is from genome assembly GCA_010016065.2 of Carybdea cf. marsupialis auct. non (Linnaeus, 1758). Classification (NCBI taxonomy): domain Eukaryota; kingdom Metazoa; phylum Cnidaria; class Cubozoa; order Carybdeida; family Carybdeidae; genus Carybdea; species Carybdea cf. marsupialis auct. non (Linnaeus, 1758). The sequence continues at coordinate 7,607 of JAAAKL020003360.1, forward strand.
ACCCTTTTCACTTCAAGAAAGCTAGCCTTTACCATATGGCCATGCTCTGCGTATGCGCAGAATATGTCTTCTTGAAACATGAAGTGCAGATCTTCAGTGATGACTAGTAGAACGTGGTAGCCCTTTAAAGTTTGCTATAGTTCAGATTGATCAAGCACGGGAAAGGATCGAAAGGACTCACTAGGACTTAGCATGGAACTAGGTAACCAGGAAGTTCTAACGTGGCCGTACCATCCCATTTTCAGCACCAATGCACACGCAGTTCTCTGTGACAACCGTAACATCTTTGACTGTGGAATGTGGCGAAGAGCACCAGTGTAGCGTTTCTGTGCCTCCACCGGTATCTTTCCATGTTAGGACCCCTTAACTGTAAATCAGAATTAGTAGTGTATCTTTATTACATTGTACAAGGTGTAAAGTCCAATATGTTGGTAGTACAAGAAGCGCCCGTTAGACTTCGCTTTAGTCTTTACAAATAGCAATAAAGGAATTTCTTTAAAAAAAACAGCTGGAGAGAAGAAGTTGATACCGCAAAGCGGCTTGCTTGAACACTTTAAATGTTTAGGACAAAGTGGAATGTAAGACTAGGAATTTCGAATTATCGATGGGGTGGGGAAAGAAATCGTGTGAATAGTTCTTCCACAGGAACAAGTATATGATATTGCCTGGGAATATTATATGAATCTGATAAGCTGGTTGCCCGTACATCATTTACAAATTATGTTTATATACACATTAATATGTGCAGTAAATCCTTCCCCAAACAACGGATAAAATTATATGCTAAATTAGAACTGTTTTGAAACCAGGGGTATATCATTTCGTTGTGTTCATACTAGGAGTGCACTAAAATTCACAATGTATTTTTGAGGTTTCGGTACATTTAGAGGAGTTATAATTAACGGAAATACTGTTGTATTCATTTAAAAGAACAGATGGATTTTGATTTGATAATTTGCTCCTAATTTAATCGGAGATTATTATTACGGACTTGGATATTTTACAATTGATTTGTTGATGATACCAACGGCTTGTAGCCATAGGCTTAATCGCCGTCAGTTTTGTAAGGAGTACAGGGAAAAGAGAGTGAGTGAATGATGTCACTTCTAGATAAATTCGCACCGTGTAATAGTGGATTAGTGCGTGTGCGTATTCGTAAATCGTTTAATTTGTTGCCACTTCCCTGGTACTTCAAAAAAGCAACATCAACATTAATGCCTTTTTATATGCGAACATAGGGTAGCTTTTGTATGCGGAGGTAAAGAGTGACGTCACGATTTTAAATATGTTTGAACTACAGAAAAAACCCCTCAATATTCAAATAGCCCTATTAGTGAGAACGTCAATGGCCAACATTGAGACTCTTGCCTTTTCCCAACACTGAGATATCAGGTTTCAAAGTTTTAAATCTCTCAAAGTTTTAAATCTCTCTAACAAAACCTTGTTATTTGGTGCTGGATCTTAACGTTAGGATCCAAGGAAAGTTAACATAGTTTTGACCAGAGATTTTTTGAAATTCGAACGCCTCTAGTTTAAACATTATATACATTACAGGTCTCGTATTTTGAGAAACAGCCTAGGGTTGCCTTCAGGTATCTGGAGTCAAATTGTCTTATTTCCAAAACTTTTGATTTGTGACGTCATCACTTTTCCTCCGCATTGACGTGTTGAGCTGTATTCCATACCAGGAGTCTTGTTATACTGGGAAGGGAGTTCGACAATAAATCATTCGTCGCTGAAATAGTGGCACTTTTTTATTGGCTTTTTGTCTTTGGCTTTTTGTCTTTGGCGAGGTATCATGACACCTTATTCAAGGGCCTTGACCGGGCCTTTGGACTTTTGTCTATCGTTGCCATGGTAACCTAAATTAAATTTGGTATATTCCGCACTTGGTAGTAGAAGGAGGAGCAGCAAAAGCACAACATTTGGTCCCTCGAGCCCCAATCATGGATAGTGGATGCCACGATTTTCCCGCCCCCACCCGTACAAGAAAGTTAGTATTTTCTATGCTTATGAAGTTCATGCAGGGTTGACGATATTGAAATGTAAGTATCGTCCGAAAAATAAGTGATGGGATTTCATTTGATTTCAAGTTAGTTTTTGTACTCATTAATAAAGTGATGATTTGATCCCTTTCATCTAGGGATTACATTTTCTGTATTATAAAGGAGTGATGGGTGTGTAGAAATTGATTATTCGATATAAAAAGAGGGTATAAGCTTGTCCATTTAAGGCAAAGAAAGGGTCCTTTGTGTCATGCAGCTCGTCAAGCTGCCAGGTATTTAATCGGTCATAAGTGTTCCATGCGGGAAAGCTCTATATGTGCAGTATTTTATCAGCCGTCTGTTTAGTACTGTTTAAGTATAACCGGTTGCCAATCTCCATTTCTGTAGCTCAGAAGCCACACTAAGATTACCCAACCTCGCTGTGATTTTAAAGGGCGAATTAATCTTGAAAGATGTTCTACAGTCAATCTATTTTCAATATCGTAACCACAAAGGAAATATAGTATTGACGGATTAAGTTGTTGTGGATTCCGTGGTCTTGAAGGAATAAACCATCTGTAGATCTGGGTAGTATTAGAGGACTATCATTAGAAGGAAAAGTCTTATTTGTCGGGCGACTTGATGAAGAGAAGCGATTAAATTTAGTGTGTCTTTGGACTTGCTGCTTCACCTTGACGTAATGGTCAGACTGAATATTATTAAAAGTTCGCTTTCCCAGATACCAGTTCATCGTGATTTCAGTAGGTAAATAGCAAACGTCTACATTTCAAGTTTTATATTATCATAAAATTGTTGTGATATCATTATTGATTCTTATATCAAGTCAGTAGAGATTTGCGTGTCTTTCCCTCATACATCGGTACTTGTTTATTTCCATTCTTTATTCAGTGACACTGATAATTCGATGATTCTTCATTTTATCCTCTAGTGACGATGATAATTCAAGTACAAGTTCGACAAACCAGCTGTTGTAAGTTTCAATGATTAATTAAGATATCCAATACATGTCATTTTAAAACAAGGGTCATTTTATTAGGAGGACAAAATTGATATACATTAGATCTTAAGGAATATCCATCAGTGGATGAGATACTACTAAGGAAATATATAAAATACATACCAAAACACTCGCACATTTGTCTTTGCATAAGAAACACTGTTTGACTAAAGCCCTCCGTATTTTTTAAGTGCGAATCAAATTTATCCAAGGATGTATATCATTCCAAGGAATCTCGTACTCAGTTTTGTTCTGGAGTTTTGAGCCTCATTCGAATTTCCCTGATGTAAACATCTATGTTACATTGACTCGTATTTCATATGATAACGGGGCAACCAGGATTTTCTTTGATAAGAGTATTCTGCTTTAGTGGAACTGTAACAGAAGACAGAACTAAACATTGATAGCCTTGTTGCATCGAGAATGATATCTTTGACTTCACCATTTTGACGCCAGGACGCTAAACAAAGGAAACACTGAAAAGAAATGAAACTGTCACCATTCAGTAGTTAAAATGAATACTTAACTTGTTCTGTATGAACTCATAGAGTTGTAAATGTGTTAAGCTGGTTGCAGCTGGTTTTTGTAAATTGGGCAGGAGTTCTCTTGTTACTGGGTCTTTGCATAGTAAATGTCTTAAGAGCCTGATGACAATGTTTTATGCATTGTTAGCTTGCACTTACCAATGGGAAGGTATGAAATTGGAACTTTTCTGAATGTTATACCTTGCTTTTTTCGTTAATAACCTACGCAGTGTTTTTCCATTATCTCAACGCTTGAGTTTGATCTGGTCAGTTCAAAATGTTATAATATTACAAGACAATGTGATAAGTGGGATCATGTATGGGTTGGATGCTATATTCTTAATAACACCTACTTTTCCATGCGAAGGACTAAATGAAAACCCAAGAAACTTTTTTTGTAATCTTCAACAGGGAAGATCTTTTCCATAGTAAAACATATTCAGGGGGCATTCAACTGATATCACATTATGTTCTTGCTTGGAAATAAAGCAGCAGAGGACTGTATCAGTTATCCATGCTGTACCAAATGTTTAGTATTCTGTGCCAAGGGTTCCTGCCATTTTCGTGCATCTACGTTCTAGTTGTTTTATTAAAGAGAATACACTTATACCACCCCACCCAACCCTCTTCAATACTATTCAAAACATAAGCAGTGGGGGTCTCAGGGTATGGTGGACAGTGCGGTAGCCTAGGGCCCCACGCTTTCACATCAGAAAAAATTTTGCGTCGATTTCACCTTTTTCAAAAAGCTTTTTCCATAATATGAGAAAGGATGAGGAATCACAACTAACCACTCAAATATAATTGAATCCAATTTATCAAAAACGTCAAATCCCACATCAGAAAGAAACGGCTGTCTGTGATTTTGATCGTATCATGTGAGCTATATGGGGTGGGAGATATTGACAATAATACTTTTCTTTAATAGCGTCCCGCGTTGGAAAAGTGCCCAGGGTCCCACACGTCAGAAAACCGCACTTGAACATAAGGCTATCCAATTTTGAAAAATAAATTTTATATATATATATATATATATATATATAATGTAATGATGATGATGTATATTTCCAGACCTACGGGAGGACATGCAAGCGATGCCTCAGGTTTGCCAGTCTGGGCATTCCCATCCCCGTAGTTTATTATCCCCCTGTACATTATTTCTACTTAAACCTAACCCTTTGTTGCTTATGAATTTGTTCTTCCATACGCAGTACTGGTACTCAAGAGTCTTCGACACTGCAGACATTTCTGAGCCCAGAAGATGAAGAAATACAAAAATTCCACTCACAAGGAGAGCAAGAAGAACTTCGAAAGTTACGACAAGATAATGAAGACTTCAGGGAAAGAATCGGCAAGCTAAAGGTAGTTTCTCATTACATTGGCATGTTAAGGAGTTTCTTTGTTCGTGTAGCCTGGGAGTTCCATCACAAAATCCCACGTACCTCTCTTTTCAAGATGAAGGTTTCTGCGTATACATTGACCAAATAGGTTCGTGTTTTCTTGTGATGTTACTATTCAGTTGCACCAAGAGTTGTGGGAGTAAACGGGGAAGTTAACATTTCCGAAAGGATAATCTGCCTATTAGACTTTAATTGGAACTTTTTAATCGTACATGGATCCGACTGTTCTATGATCGATAGAAAAGTGCAGTTAAAAGGAAGAATAGCGAAAAACATTCAAGAAAATGCAAGCCGTAATAATTCAATTGTTGATGAAACGTCAGTGCAATGTGATGGTACTACATTCTACCGTGGAAGAGTGATGGAATAGTGTTGGACTCGTGACTCAAGACTTCTTTTAACGCATATCTTTTTTTCCCCGCACTTACATTAATAAGATGTAGTGGTTTATATTTAATGTTTTTTAGGTAATTAAGTCCTGCTTGAGGTTTTTTCCTGTTTATTATCAGCAAACGTATGGGCAGCCATTTCTATGCTAAGGGAATATAGTGTTTTTAAGGTATGATCATACTAAGCGGTTACGTTAGGCCACCACTTTTATCTTGAAATATTGTTGTTTTTGTTTATGTTTTTCTCTTTTGGGACTCACAGTGACTTAAATTTTGAAAGAGTATATTTGTATATTTAATCAAGATCTTGAGTTATTAAAAATGCTATGATCTGATAATCGACGTTTAGTGAATCTTGATCGATGTCAACTTCCCTGAATATAAGACTGGTAGAGTAAGTCGTTTGCTTCTTTGTAGGACCAAGTTGACTACCTCGCGCAGAATTTACAAGAAGAAAGATATAGATCTCAGGTAGGTCTTTTTACGTCTTTAACTTAAAATTAAAACTGTAATTAGCATGGAGTTTTTGCTTGTGCTTTTGTTCTACATTTCTAATTTTTTTTGTTCGTTGCGGATCTTGTTGTTCGGAGGTTCCGCAGGTGATAAACTGGATGGTGTAACATTGCAATTTCGAAATTTGGAAGTTACAGAAATGAGATCTTTTTTACGAAGTAATTGTCACCTTGTTTATAAAAGCCTATCCTTGTAGAACGGTGAGGTGGGAGTTGAGAACTAGTGCCCTTGTTGCTTCGAGCATCTGAAGCACTGAAAATTCAATTTAAAAAAATGATCATTATGAAGATAGAGCTACTTCCTTCGCTTATTTACTATCCAAAGAGAGAGGAATTGTCAGTCCAAGAACACAAAGGAAGACCATAGTTTTTTCTTCTAACCTAGGTCACTTGTAATCTTGACCAGCTGCAATACAGCATGAAACGTTGCAGCTGAAAAAACAACTAAACATGTTGCAACCAATCGTTATCAGTAAGGATGGAGCAGAATCAATCGCAACAGATGACAGAGAGAGATATTTTAATTTCTAGGATTGTTTGTTGCCTATTGCCACTATTCTTAGCCTGGTGTTCTGTTGTTGGTTGGTGTGCCGTAGGAACTTTGTCCTAAATTTTATCTTCACTGTGGTTCTCGACGTTTAGTTAAAGTTTTAGGTTGCTCTTGATAGTTCAGTGGTAGGAATGTTCGTCATCAAACAGATGACATGCGTTTTGTCCCTGTTGCGCATGTTGGTTCCACAGTCCGTAGAAACTTGTACACTTCTTGTCTTCTTCGAAATCCCGTTTCACAGCAATTCCTAATTGCTCTGACGTAATTACGCATAGAAGGTTTTTTGTGAAGAAAATTTGCTAAAGATACTCTTGTAGCCTATGTGAGGCAGATTGGAGTACAAGTGAACATTTTTATTACTGTGACCGGTGTTCCAGGTTGCTTCTAAATAACGCCACTTGATGGGCAAGTTGGCATTTCTGGGATGGATACCTGTTTTGGACTGTGCTGCATTTTCCACTTCTACTATTGTCCATGTGTCATTTGTTATGCTTAGTATATCGGAATGAAACTGCATTCCAGACCCCCATTTTGGCGAAACTGCCCCAATTAAGGAGCCATAGAGATACGTATTGGTTTTGTTTGGTAAGATTGTCAGCTGACTAGGCTTGGCATTCACAGTTAAGCATCAGTAGTTATTGATGAACATCTCTTCTAGTGTAATTGAGGGTCACTTCTTCTCAGGACCTCTCTGAATGGGCCCGCCCAAAGGAAGATGTGAATCCCCTTATCTTTGAATTCTTGGTCGGCTATGGTCGTCTGCTTAACAGAGTGTCTCGTTAAATGCCCAGTCAGATTTACCTTGGTATCTGTTACGAAACGATGTCTTTTTTCAAAGTTAGGTAGAAAAGGTTTGCGAAATTTTTTTTGCGATGTACTTAACAACATTTTATGGTCCATGACACGGTATTATTAGCCTTTTACCTACTCCAGCTATCTGAAGTATTTGCTTTCACATTATTTCTAAGCTTTAATCCGCGAGTCTGATAATCTAAGCTCGTTGGCACTATTTTAATGACTATCCTAAACTGTTCTTAAAGTTTGAAGCCGATTGATAATACTTTCTGATAAATGACATCTGCCAGTTTGGGACACTGTTGCCATAGTTGGCTGTATTTTTTAGTCTTCTTGGTGTTGTAAGGGGTTTTTTACGTTCAGGGAGATAAAAAACATCGTCAAACTACGAATCTATATTAAGGAGAATAAAATATTTTTTAAATGTTTACGTCTGCAGGATTAACATAATATTAGGTTCAGTTTCTTAGGCTTATTGGATAAATTTTTTTGATTATCGTGTTGATACGTCTGGACGCATTGACATATATGAAAATAGTTTTATGTGTTATATCTTTTTGACCTCGGTTGGACTGCCGATATCTTTCAGCTTATGTGAGCCTAATTAAAAATATGACAGTGCGTTCAGTTTGTATGGAAAAGATGAATCACAAGTAACCGGTCGGATCAATTTGAGCTTCAGTTCCACTATCATTAATGCTCGACTTAGTATATAGGCTCCGGTTGACATGAAAAGGTTTTTGAGGTACTATCGAGTTGAAGGAGATAATTTAAACAAAGGAGGAAAAGAAAAATGGTGTGCGTGAAGGTCTCGTCACCCTAGTTTATCTGCATGTTAAGGCCCTTTCCCACGTACAGGAGTATTGACACAACCCTTATCTACTACATTTTAGACGGTTCGCTCTGATAAGTGCCTCACAGAAAGCTTTTGGCTTAAATCCATTATTAAGACGTTTTCAAATTCCGTTGAGCAAAAGTTATGATTTGGACACTTACTAACAGAATCGCGTCAATATTTGACAAGCTCTTTGCAAATATACAGTCAACAAAACCTCTCATCTTACGTTCCCTCAACGACAATTACCTTACTTTGTGTTTTGTTATCTTTTTTTGCGCCCCAAACCCTTTAAGAAAACAATAGATACTAAATTCCGAGAGTAGAGCTCAGATTCCTAATAAATAGGATGGTTTATTGTCAAAAATAGGGGAAAGGAGTGAGACAAGATAGATGAGAGTCACAAGCTCAGAAATACAGATAGAGATGGACCAAGCAAACATTAACCATCGTAGAAAGGGCATATGCGTAGTCTATGTGTTATATTTTTGTATTTATAACAGAGTAGGTTAAACAGATAGCTAAGAAAAGTCAGTTGCATTAGAGAAATTAAGAATTATCAAGCCAGGTCTCATCCAGTTCTCTTCTCATGTTCTTACATTTAAACTCATGTGAAATATTACCACATAAACTTAAATCTGTCGGTAGCAAGAGGCGAACATAGGGCCTTCTCGCTAGGCATGTTGTCCACTGAATTTGTTGTATCGACCTGATATCTGATAGCTACTGAAACACTTCCTAATCTTTTTCAAGTTTTCTATCGAATCGTTTTCGCAGCACCTATGATAACAAGGCCCATTGTGGGGCTTACGCCTATGTGACACGTGTGAGAGGTGTAGTAGGCAAGTCGATTTGAATATAGCTACGCGGCTGAAAGTTATTATGCGGAGGGAAAGTGATGACTTCACACATCAAAAGTTTTAGATATAGTACAATCTGACTCAAGATATCCAAAGCCAAGCTTGGAATAGGCTGTTAACCAAAGTAGCAGACCTGTAGTGTATATAATGTTTAAGCTAGAGGCGTTTTAATCTCAAAAATCTCTGTTCAAAACTCTGTTGATATTCCTTGGTTCCTCAAGTTAGGTACCAGCATTAAACAATAGGGTTTCGATAGAGAGATTCAAAACTTTTAAACCTGATATCTCCGTGTTTGGAATCACTCTCAATCTTGGCCATTGACGTTCTCACTAATGCGGAGGAAAAGTGATGACGTCACAAATCAAAAGTTTTGGAAATAGGACAATTCGACTCCAGACACCTGAAGACAACCCTAGAATAGTCTGTTTTGCAAAATGCCAGACCTGTAGTGTATATAATGTTTAAACTAGAGGCGTTCCAATTTAAAATATATCTGGTCAAAACTCTGTTGATCTTCCTTGGTTCCTCACGTTAGGAACCAGCATCAAATAGCAAGGTTTTTTTACAGAGATTTAAAACTTTAAAACCTGATATCTCGGTGTTGGGAGAAGGCAAGAGTCTCAATTTTGGCCATTGACGTTCTCACTAATAGGGCTGTATGAATATTGAGTATTTTTTCCGTAATTCAAAAATGTTCAAAATCTTGACGTCAAACTTTCCCGCCGCATCGAGTCGTCGGACATTTTTCGAATTTACTCTTTTCTGTATCCAGAAATCTAAACAAACAACGCCATATCTAATGTCTTTCTTATCAGGCGCGCGTAAGAGGGATGATTTTAAATGACACCTTGCCAAATCCTACGAGTAATCACACTCATTTGACTATCGCTCACATGTTTATAGAGCTTTTAAAACAACGTTAGACGTCTTGAGGTGCCCAGGCAGAAGGTATCAAAGCTTATAAAGGTGTTTTACCGCAGACTGATGGTGTGTGCGTTGTGCTGATAAGTCAACGCGTGTGTTTTATGCCAAGCTGTTTCAAAGTCGAATCCCTTGCCATTTTAGAGGTGAATAGATGTTTTGTGGAATATCATGCTAAACATGATCGTATTCTACAGTGATTGCATTCTAGTAATGTTCATGTGTGTTCCTGCTTACTATTTATGTGTATTGTTGTAATTTTAGTGTGTAGTGTTTGTGTGATTTGATGGATGCCTGTTTAATTCATATTCGTTTTCTGGGCAGCTCTAATACCCAAGGCTACATGAGAGTCTCTTAATTCCTTTCGATGTGGATCTTGTTGATAATCAAACAGGACGCATTGTGGTGATTTCATGTGCAAAACCCACTCAAAATGTCTGTGTTTGCTCCATACATTGAAACACTGTGCCCTAATTAGGTCAGCTAGGTTCTTATCATTTATATCTTATCACTGTTTTCTTCTTTCTTAAATGAAGAGTCGTTTTGTAGTTTTTAATCGATTTTCTGTCCTCTGACAATCTTTCTTTAGCATTTGCAGTGTCAGGTCAATGATTTGATAAATCAATGCAATGACCTTACGGAGCTTCATCAAAACGAGGTAAGAGACGTTCTGGAGTCTTGACGTTTCAGAAGTGGTTTGTACATTGTCAGCGTCAACGTAGATGGATCTCGCTGATATAGCTATTATACATACAACATTTTATCATCGATCAGTGCGTTGCACAAATTAATTGATATGTATACGTCAGTTTTCGTTGTTTTGCCCCATCTCTTAAAACTCTTTAATACTGAGACACAGGACAACATTTCTTGTCGGTATAACAATGGTTACCATGATAAAGTAGGCATCCGTTAAGAGATTTACAAGGTAAACTAGATTACTTGTGTAGTAATTAAAACACAAATGTAATTGAGTCATAGAAGAGCCGAATGCCGTTGTCTCTTAAGCCACGAATGACCTGTCATAGTTTCTTCAGTGATGTAGAATCTACGATGGTAAACCCTTTGTTTTTAAAGAAGACGGCAACACCATCGAGTTGCCCAGTGATAACTGCACCAGATATGTTTCTACAAAATGAATGTATGCAAAGTTCTATAAACATTAACAATAAACAACTTGAAAATAAACAGCAAGTTGCCCGATACTTTTCCTACGTTTGAAATTTTGGAAAGACGTGTTATTTTTAGAAAGTCTTGCACAGAGCTTCGAGGTGTAGCTCAGTCTGAAATGTGTTGTTGTAAACATTATAAAACTGAGAATTTGTTTGTAAATATCTGTAAGACTGGATCCATTTCCGATTGGGAACTGCTGATCCATATTTACTAATCTCACAAGAACCACAGCATTTTAAGATTCGTAAATAAAGGATTTGCTCCGCTTGATAAAAACCATGATGGTGTTTGATTTCAAGGCGAAGTCGTTGCTTAGGTTACAACTTAAGTAAATGAAAACATGTGTTGTAGATGAAAACAGCATAGAACAACCACCATGTTATGAGTCAAGCTCCTTGGTTTCATCTCTTAGAACATCTGTTATGACTTTTATGATATTGTGTAGATTGAGAAGCCACTTAACTATTACTTAAGAAGACAATTGTTTCTTACTGTTGCATTGTACGCTTTTGAGAATTTAGGAACGCAAAGGTCATTTCGACAACAAGAATGATCTATTTCACTTTTACTGCCCAAACACCATTTGTATTTTTAGTACATGTAGGCTAAAGATTATGGAAGGTTCTCCTTCTAGGGCATTACCATATCTCTTTCAACGTCAAACCCCAAACACTTTACTGCGTTCTCTCAGGTGCCCTAAAATTTTGATAGAACTGTGGAGAGATCGGACAAAAGTCTTGACGGTTTAATACGATGCAGACACATACAAACTGGTTTTCTGGGCTTCGGTGGGTATATCCAGTTACAAAAGAGTAACAGAGTTGGAGGAGGGGGGGAGATGTTGAGTTGACGTCTTGTATGGTTTTCTTTGTTCCAGCTGCTCGAGAGTTCCTTAGTTCAATATCATTCATTGTGCTAGCGCTTGCTACTGACGGACCATTTATGAAAAATTATGTAAAAATCGATCAGTAAACGTTTGAATAGCTAAAACGACAATAACATTCATTTTTCGGCCGTTAACTACGGAACCATATCTTGTTTTTGATGAACTGTCACGTAGTCAATTTCGATAGAAAGAGCAAATGTCAGGGGAAAAACTCAAAAGGGATATATGAAGTGCTTTCATTGACGTGGATCCGGGTTAGGACAAGTACACTTTATACATTGTTTTAAGGCTTTTCAGCATACCAGGAAGTTTGGACGTAATAAGAAGATGTTCGAATTAAGGGAAGTGGAATTACATTGTTCCTGCCCTATCCCCGACTTCAAGCTTAATGACTGACTCAGTATGAAGTTTCTATATGACGAAGGGAATGGCTTATTCTCATAGTCATTGGAAACTGGGGGTCAGTAGTTGATTATAAATTTTAATCATTAAGATGAGCACATTGTAGCAAAGAATAAGTTAATGGTGCGAAGCCTCCACGGGGTGCAAAGTAACGGTAGGACAGTGTTCGCAGAATTTGCATCTCTGCGGCCGACAGCAATTTTCCAAATGAATCGCTTCTGGCGTGAAAATTAGTTAAACCGTTTCCGTGGGGTTGAGAAGGAGGACATTCGGGTGTTTGACCTGCTTCCATTTAATTTTGTTCACAAGAATCGCACTCGAAATCATGAAGTAAATTGCGATAATTTGATTAAAAACAGTAGCCGGGAACTTTCATGGATAGCAGTGGGGAAATTTATGTAATCAACTGTACTATGAAGTATTTTACTTACTGTTATTATGACGTGAAATTGATTTTCATTCTTATTCCATAATGTGTAATCCGGATTGTGTTTATGAGATTTTGTGTTTTTGTAACGTTAATAAATTGATAATTCCTGATTTTTGCTAATTGTACAATTTTTGCCACTGTGAGCAAAGTGTTTTGTTCTAAAAGTATTTACTTGTAGCGGATGACGCTATCAGATGACTGTGCCTTTTCTTGTAATGCAGATCATGGCCCTTAAACAGGAAATCGAGAGAGCAGAAGAGCGGATCGAGTGTGTGGATTATAGATCAGCGGAACGCGCCGGAGAAATAGAGGAAGCCTTAGACTCGTGTGTGACGAGGGTAGGTTACGATTTATTGAATCTCTTCGACGCTACATAGTATGCAAATGGTCAGATTGGTTACGAGCATGTTGCCTCTTAAACCATCCCTTTTTCAATATCCCTGTCTTGTCTATCATTCTACCAATTTTGCGACTTTAGAAGCCTTGTTTACATAGGCACATTGCTTATTTTGAATGTTAGAGTCAGAGTTAATCGGATAGCCCCGTAGACCATATCGTGCGCCTGTGTCATTTGATCATACTTAAAAGCTTAGGATCTTCTAACCCTCTGTATGTGCTGTTCTAACTTATGTAATTATATTTGCCTAACAATTAGGAGATGGGTCAGAAAAGAAAAAAGTTACAGTTTTTCTCATCCTAAATTACAACTAACATATTCTTCTCAAAATAGCTTTCTTCTGAAGGAACATAAGTAGGTTCACGTCATGGCGACCTCTTATTTTATAATTTATGTTGAAAACTGTTTATCTTGTATCAACCCTCTACAATAATCACTTCCGTCTGGTCACAATCTCACGGCAAGACCATCGTAGATACATGAGGTAGATTTTCACATTGCAGCCTATGTTGTTATGCGCACGGTTTGTGGAAACTTGTACAATGTGTGAATTTAGGTTGTGAAAGTAAGTTATTGTGATAATTTAGCTAACGCAACTTTACTACTTTCCTGTAAATACAGATAAACAAGATGGAGCTACAACAACAGCAACAACAGCAAATTCTTCTTTCGGTTGATGGCTTCGATGGAAGTGGTGCGGCAAAAATGCTTCTTTCGAAGAGTCTCAGCCTAGTCATTTCCCTTTTCGCAATTGTGCTCGTTATTGTATCTACTGGTGCCAGGATAGTCATGCCCTTTTGTTCAACAAGGTAAGTCCCATTTTATATGGCTATCATTAAAGAATACCATATTTTTATTTATCGTCCAGGAAGACCTCTGATACTGCTTTCTTTAAAATTGCGTGGAGTAATGGATTATTTGGTTTAACACAAGTAACGCCAATAGTCTAGAGGTGGAACGCTCTCGCGAGAGGATTTTAACGGGTTGTAAATAACACCTGTATTAGTGAAACCTTTCTTGGCACTTGTGCTTTTTATAATGGTCCTAAGTAAACCCCTTTTTGTTGAAAAAGCAAAGATGCCAAATAGGAAGTAATTTTTTGCAACGTTTACAAAATTAAGGCAACTGATGTTGCTTCAGTTTTTACACAATTTCGGAAATCTCGGAACAGAACAGCATAGATTATTCCTAGCTGGATTCGATTCTTAATTGGTTATGAGCCCCTAAGAGATTTGCGGACCCCTGGTTACAGACCATTGTCCCACATCATCTAATTTAGTTACCTGATTTAAAGTCTTGGACATGATAGTTTTTACGAAACATGATTTTCTGTCGTCACCCACTATTCTATTGGAAAATAGATTAAGTCTAATCATTAGCATGGGGGGTTTTGTCCTTGAAAAGCTGGCCGTTTTGCCCCCCTTTTATTGCACTGCGGGTAAAATATGAAAATCTCCCACTATTTGACTGATATGGTAAAAAGACCAGAAGATCTTTAATGTTTTGTATGGTTGGACCTCAAATTAATACTCTAAAAGACTGCGTGGTTAAGCTCTTTAGCAATAGTAAACCTAACACATGCATCACAAACCCACTTTTCATGATTTTCAAAAGATACAGTATGGTGGATCTTTGACCTGGTAAGACCGGTATGTTTTGGCTCTTTTGTTTTTGTTGGTGCTGTTACCGGGTTTTTCAATATTAAAACCGACTGTTCTACTGAACAGAAAACGGTAAATTTCCAAAATAAGCCCATGAGCTTACATATTTCAGTGGGGTATATTTGGCGGGCTTATTAAGAGGGAGAAGTGTTTTCGTCGAGCTTATACACGAGGTGAAAAAAGTTATAAGGGATTTCGATTTTTGACATACGAAAGTGCATTAAAATTGAAAGGATGAACAACAAGTGTATAATTTTTGCAAATCCTATTATCTTCCTCGAATCATCAGATATGAAGTCACACGTCTCTATCATCGCTTTCTTTGTCGTTGCTGCTCTCTTCATCGCCATCACGAAATCACACTTAAATCACTTTTCCCGTCTTCCTAGCGTGTAATTGTAATATGGCTCGAGTATTTGACAGTTGTTGATACATTAAAACATCTCTTCTTTATGGCCTTCTCCATGAAGAGAAACAGACAATCGACATCTTTTAAAGTCGTTAATGATGTATATCTTCATTTTTGTTACGTTTGACTACTCCCAAATCAAACCACGATCAGAGACCTCTTTGATTATTTCATGGGGCTTGTTTTCCCCTTTATTTATAAAAATAATAATGGGTTTCGCGAATATATTCCTACATTATTGTAGTTAAGGGTGGCTATTATCAGGGGGAAACAAATTAAGAAGTATTAAGCTGATTATGAATAGGAGTTATATACAAGGGGGTTTTTTTCGCATTTTTACGATTTGTAATTTGAGCAATAAATTGAAAAATGGAGTTGGGGAATAATTATTTGATTTTTGAGTAGGATTGTTTTAGGACCTCTGAAATATTGAATATCTACGAGGAAATCCAGTATCGACAAGCACTCGTTATCGATAACAATTAAGGCATAACACTATAATGAGTGGAGAAACATTTTTTGCGCGATGTGTCAACCTTATTTGTTAGCTTGTACACTTACTTTTCATTCCGTAGACTAAGAATGGTGACAACGTTTTTTTCTATTACTGTCATGGTGTT
>JAAAKL020003361.1:0-15457 GCA_010016065.2 Carybdea cf. marsupialis auct. non (Linnaeus, 1758)
CTAGCAATCAGACATCTGATTGGCTACTTTCAAAACACAGTTTGGTATACGTTTTACTGATTTCTTCCTATCTCAATCCTGACGATTTTGTACTCTGAGGAGTGTCAGACGAAAACAGCTTTTCAGTACTAAAATATTTTCGCTATTTCGTGCATTTTTATTGTTTTGTACTACCAACAAACTATCCTTCACCTATGCCCTTTCATAATGATCATGAATAAAATAGTTTTCATTTATGTATAAAGGTTTCTTGAAGCAGCAGCAATGGTCTCCCTGTTCCAAACGACAACTTCTGCCTGTCTGGTTAATTCAAACATGGAGAACATTTCTGGTCTTGGACTTACGTTTCTGTGAATAGCAAAGGAATCAAAGAATAACAAAGGCCTATACTGTTGAAGTATCTAAAACACAAAAAATTTATAAAAAAAAAAAATTTCAAGAAGTATCTTTAAAACGAATCAGTTATCATTAAGCTAAAAAGGATCCCCATATCAATTTGGAAGAAAACGAGGTGCCAAAAAGGCCTTTTATAGCATTCCCTTAAGCGCCTGGACTAATGAAAACATATTTAACATTTTTACTGAATCATGTGATTTTGCCGAAAAAAACTCTGTCGTAATTATAATTTAAGTTTTTGTTCAGATGACTGTTGCAACCAAAGGAGCCAAAAGGAACTTAATAAATCAATGCAGAAATAAAAAGAGAAAGAGTAAATGCCCACCAATCTTAAGTAACTGTCAATGAAATGTACAATTTATTAGGTGACGGTTTCAACGTGAATTCATACAGAAACATAAATTAATGACCCATACAGTAATTCTGTGCACAATTATACTTGATCCACTCCTTCGGTAAACAATATGAATGATCAGGGTGATTAAAATATTTCTTTGTCAAGCATCTACTAAATCCCAATCCCAAATGTGACGGTTTAGCCGAGTTGCTAAGATGATGCACTGCTAATCCATTGGGATCAGCCCTTGGCATGGAATCTTATCTTATATGCAGATTGGTCCTAGTAGTATAAATAACACTCTGTAAATTCTATACAATAATAAGGTTCATATCGTGAAGCTAGTTGTTATGTATTTTGCTTCTTGACAAAGACTAACAAATTTTCAACTAATCAAAATGGTTTTAAAACGGTATTAAACGCTACTACATTTGTGTAAAGGTATCGAAGTGGTCGAATGGTTGGGGTGATATACCACCAATCTACTGACCGCGTCAGTTCAAATCCAATCCTCGTCGCTTATTGCTCATATTAGAATAAATAAACTAAAAATAAATAATATATTTACAATGATTAATATTCATATATTGACGTTAGCTGTGAAATATTTTGGTCCTTGTCAAAATCAACCCCCACTTTTTCAGTTTCTCTTAAAGCCTTTACAGCTCGATTCACTATACAAATATGAGGAGGTGGCCGAGTGGTTACGGCGATGGACTGCTAGTCCTCTGGGCTCTGCACACGAGGGTTCAATCATTGGTCCTAGTAGAATCAATAACATTATGCAAACTGTGATGATCAAAGTTCATATCTTAAAGTACGCAGTTCCATATTTTGGGCCTTGTCACAAATCGACCAATTTTTCAGTTACTCTTAAAGCATTTATCGCGCGATCCAAGGCTAATATCTTGGAGCAAATATGAGGAGGCAACTAAGTGTTTAAGACTGTTGACTGTTATTTTATTGGGCTCTTCACGGGAAAGTTCAAATTCCATCTTCGACGATGATTGTTCCTAGGAGAATAAATAATACTCTGCAATCTATATGTAATTGTCAAAATTCATATCTTGAGGTTAACTTTTTTTAATATTAATCCAAATGGTTTTATCGGGCGGTAGATCGCAAACATCTTTGTACAAATGCGAGGAGGCAGGCGAGTGGTTAAGGAGATGATTGCAAGTCCGCTGGGTTCCGACCACATTGGTTCGAGTCGACAACGAATCGTTGATGCAAAATAGAATTTGGACTTGACTGATACATATTTTGGTCCTCGTCAAAAAAGTACCAATTTTCAATTGGTCCAAATGAACATAATGCCCGGTACATCGCACACATGTTTATTCAAACGTGGCCGAGTGGTTTAAGTTATGGACTGCATGTACATTAAGCTCAGCTCTCATGGGGTCGAATTCCAAGTTCGTCGATTGATTGATCGATGTAAATTAGGTACTTCTCTGGAATGCAATGATCTTAAGTCCTATCTTGCATTTAGAAGATACATGCTTTGGTCCTTCTCAGAAATAAACAATTTTTTTGCTTACTCGAAACTCTTTCACAGCAAATGTGACGAGATTGCTCAGTGGTTAAGGTGGTAGAGTGATAATCCATTGGGGTCTGCCCGCATGTAGTTAAATGTCACCCTCGTTGGTGATTTGCCTATTCGAACAAATGGTTTTCTGCTAACTCTATACAATTATCAAGCTGTCTGATACATATTTTGGTCTTCCCAAAAAAAGTATAAATTTTGATCACTCCAAATAGTGTTATCGCGAGAGTCAGTGCTACTATCTTTGTGTAAATGCGACTGCAAATGTGCGGCTACGCCAGCATGGGTTTTGAACCCCATCCCCGACGGAGAATCGTCGATACAAAATAGTTAGCAATTTGCAAAATAGTTAGCAATTTGCAAAATAGTTAGCAATTTACAAAATAGTTAGCATTTTGCAAAATAGTTAGCAATTTGCAAAATAGTTAGCGTTTTGCAAAATAGTTAGCAATTTGCAAAATAGTTAGCAATTTGCAAAATAGTTAGCAATTTGCAAAATAGTTAGCAATTTGCAAAATAGTTAGCAGTTTAAAAAATCTTTGCAATAGTTAAACTTCGTATCTAGAAGTCAGATACATATTTTGGTCCTTGCCAAAACTATGACCATTTGTAGATTACTGCAAATAGTGTTGACGCACGATTCAGCTTTACTATCTTCGTGCAAATGTGACGAAGCTGCCAGGTGTTTAAGAGAATGTACTGCTCATACATTGAGCTCTCCCCATATAGGTTCGAATACCATCTCTATGCAATGATCAAACTCTTATCTTGGAGTTAGTAGAAGCACAGTTTGTTCCTAGACCAACATCAAGGTGTTTTTCAGTTGCTTGAAACTGTTAAAATGCGATCCAATTCAGATATCTTTATACAAAAGTGAAGAGTTGGGCGAGTGGGTAAAGATAGCGTAGGTTCGAATTTCATCTTGGTCGATGAGTGGTCCCATTAGAAGAAATTGCACTCTGCAGCCTCCACGAGAAGATCCAAATTCACATCTTGAACTTGGCTAATACGTATTTTGATCCCATTGAAAAATAAACTGATTTTCTCGGTTAACCGAGATACTATACTCGTCCAAATGAAGAAATACTATCCTCGTCTGTTCTCGTCGGAGATACTATCCTCGTCCAAATGGCCATGTGGTGATAGCGATGGACTACTAATCCTTTAGGCTCTCTTCGAGCGGGTTCGATTTCCGTCTTCGTTACCAATGCAAAAAATATTGAGCATCCTCCGAACTCTTTGCGATGACCAAAGTTCACATCTTGAACTTGGCTAATACAAATGTGACGAAGTGGCCGAGTTCGTCAAAACGAACGACTGCTAGTCAATTGAGCTCTCTGCTGTTTGGTTTAATTCCCGTCTTCTTCGGCGATACATTGATGAAAAATAGTATCCGCCAAACTCGTTGCAACGTTCAAAAATCATATTTTGAAATTGGCAGATACATGTTTCGGTCTTTCCAAATGTATACCCATTTTCAGATTATCCCAATTAGTTCTATCGCAAGATTTAGCATTAGATTTTATTGGGGCTTGCCCGCTTGGGTCTTGGATGTAAATAGTGACTTACGTTCTAGGATTGAAATGTGAAAAAACTGTGTCCTGCTTGAGGATCAACTATCGACCTTTAGAGAAATCAGTTGAGAATTTTGCCAGGCTTTACATGAGTAGGAGTATAAGGCATTTTTAATTTCCAGGCAAAAATTTTCTGCCCCTGTTTTAGATTTAAAATATTCGTAAATATTTGACTTAATCAATTTACTTAATCAATATTCTTTTTTAGCAAATTAATTAAAGACCAGTATTCCTAGCATTTATTAAACAACAAATGTCCAATTACGGGGTATCATCTTTGTTAAATTTCAATTATTTCAGATATGGGGTGGGGGCACAGTTACCCCTGTACATTTATATCTTTCAAACTAGTAGAGGCATTTTTAATGAGAAAGGTTACATATGAAAGTAAGTGGAAACCCTTAAGTCGTTGAGAGGATCGAACTCGCGAACTTCAGAAAAGATAGTAGTAAACTTTCCCCGATTGAACAAACCACTGGAGACAATCAGTATGCTCAATCACTTTACTCGTTGAACATTAAAAGCGAAAGTTAAAATACGAATACGGCCAAGAGAAAATATAATAACCATTTGCATATAGATATAAAGCAATACGGTTGTGCATTAAAAATGTTTTGAAAACAGATGAAATATCTAAGATAAAGACAATTTCGGGTTCTCTAAAAGTTGATGATGAAAACTCTAAGGATACCTATTGTCCATAGTGCTTACCTTGCTGAGTCGGTTAATTTCTTAAAAACATAACTTAAAAGAAAGATGGAAAGAATAAGGTCATACAAACAAAACTCCGCACAATATTTTGAAATAATTAGTTATATTAATACAAAGTTTAATTTGCAAAAGGTGAATTTAAAAGCAGTGAATTTACACGCATCGTGATTACGAATATCAAGACAAATTACATAAATTCGACCTTGGTCACGTGTCCCATTCTCTCATAAGGAAAGAACGGCATATGGCATTGAATACAATAACGAGGAAGGAAAAAATAACAAATTTTTTGGAAACGAAACAACTAGGCATATTGGCAAAGAAGATTTTGCATACAATACTGAATAAAAATGCAAAAGATTTAGTGTTATCTTAAATTATTGGACTCCAATTAAGCATAATCACTGTGACATACCAGCCCCGTACTTTTCCTTTCTGTCGCTAAGAAATTTTTCAATAAGAGTAAAGTATCAAATTACTCAAGAAGGCATTTTCGGAATCCCTACAATTTTTTTAAGAAATGAACATAAGTCTCCAAAGTTATATTGCGTCTTTGATTTTTCTTAAATTATCAGGATTTTTAAGGGACATGAGTCATATCATATTGAGATATTTTGTATTGGAAAGCCATTAACTGAAATCTTGCATATATTTGCCCAGATAAAAAATTGTATAATAATTTGGAGAAAATCTTTTGATTGAGTCTCCTTTGTGCGAACATCTGCAGATGGCATAATCGTGATCAATCTTTCACAGTTTATAATGGCGATATCATTGAATACTGTGGCTGTGTGTCTTTGCTGTTTCCATTTCTTATCTCTTAGTGCTTATCAGTTAAACCTGTCTCCTAAGGAGATATTTCTAAAGCTGCGTCTAATAGGAAGGATGAAAACGTGTTTCCATGGTTACCAAAAGGTTACAGATAGCTCTTTTACCGATTTGCTAGGTCAAATGTATATCGAGTTTCAAATACAGAGAGGGAAGTTCTCAAAGTCTTTACTAAATTTTGCCGCTTTCTCTTATACTGGAAATATAAACAAGCTCGTCTTATCTAGTTCTCCGGCAAGCTCTATCGACATGGTCCCGGGCGTTTAGTTTCGAATGTCGGCAGAGATCTTTTAGAATCTCGAATGTCCAACTTATAAAATATTAATGATCACAAAAACCTCACCTAACGACAGAGTATTCATATATTACATTTAGCAGCTATGTTATTCTATAAACAAACAACTCATGAAATAATGGCATTTTCGTACTTTGGAATTCATTGTTAGGTCAAGAATGAGAAACTACCATGCTTGCAACAATAGAAATTACAAAAGAGCAATGTTAAGGCATTCACTTCTGGAGTCGTTCTGACAACATGCAAAAATGATACATCTATACGTTGTTATTGTGTGAAAAATTGAAATACGCTAATTAAACCCAGAGGTCATTTGATAGCATTAGCTAAGAACTAATAGTAGATTGCAGGAGGTTATTTAAATTAATGCCACTATGCCGTACGTTGTAATTGCAGTCGAGTAGTCAGACATCATTTGGAGATGGTCACAACAAAATATTGTCTGTTAAAAGTTGGTGATGGGTGATCAAGCCAGTGCAAGCCTTGAAATATTTTCAAAGAAGATAATTTAGAAATTGGAGCAAATGAAAGCTATTTACTCAGAAGAAAACAGAATGAGAAAATAAAATCTCAGTTTGCAAATATCAACAACTTTCCCATTCTTACATGCAACTTCTTTAAGGATTGCAGCTTATCTGTGATCTGTAAGAAATTGCTATCCTTCCATGGAGCGATGTCACTTGATTGTGTCATGGTTTTACTTCTATAAACACTTAATTGACAAGAATCTCGTTTTCAAGCAGTAAACTCAATGCATTACTCCCTTAAGAATACCTGTAACAAAACCTCTCTAAACCAGTAGACTATTTGAAAAGTGCTGAAATTATTGCATCATAATGGTATTTCTGTTGTGCTCCCAGTTGCGTATTTGTACCCTTACCCATCAGCCCACCCTACCAATATAATAAAAAAATCCAATTCTATCTCTGTTTGAAAGACAACAATGCAACAGAAAGTCATTATTCCCCTTATCTTTTGCTGCAAGTCCTAATTCAAGGTTTTTTCTGTGCTTTATTACTATCATCTCTATACAGTACAATCCCTTCCAGTGGAATACTCGTTAACTAATGCGACTTGCTAATTTAAATAGCATTGTAAAATAGCATCTGTGAAATATTCGAACCTTTAGAAGGATCATTGACAACAAATTTCCAGATGTGATTGAAACTGAAGAATTCTCGTAAGATCAGAAATTAATAGTAAAAGTCGGCGTTTCACTTAGCAGTTCTCAAATCCGTCCACTTCAAAGCAAGAAACCCGTTGCTTTGCAGACAAAAAGCATTGACTTTTCATTGGGCCATTTCGGCTAACCTTTCAGTTCCACAGACACTAATTGGTCAAAACAAACCAATCTAGCAGGCAGACTTCTGATTGGTTACTTTCAAAACATAGTTGGGTATAAGTTTCATTGATTTCTTCTCAATTCCAATTCTGACGATTTTGTACTCTGAGGAATGTCAGATGAAAAAAGCTGTTCATTACTAAATGTTTTCGCTATTTCGTGCAGTTTTATTGTTTTGTACTACCAACAAACGTTATAAAATAATATAAATAAAAGCATTCTTAATATACAATCGCACGCATCAGAAAGTGGGCTTTTTGCTAACCACTTGCAAATGTTGTATGCTTTCAAATTTTAATTCATCACTTTCTAATCTATCGTGTTCATTCAAACTTTACACACCTACTTGGGTAACTATAAATAGTCTCCTGTCCAGTTCTGATGCTTTCAAGCTATAAGGGCATAAAATGGTAATTTGAAAATGTTGTCAGATTTTTAGCTTTTTGACCCGATGAAGAAGGACACTAAGAGTATTTAAATTCGTGCGGTACTATATTTTCGCGCGGACTTGAATTCGCCCGTTTTAAATTTGAGCACTCAAAATTGGTATAATCGCGCGCACCTTTAATGCGGTTGAACACAATAAAACGAATGAATGAAAATTGATGGTTTCCCTCGTTGGTAAGCTGGAGCTCGGGTAGCATTGTGCGATTTTGACAAGCTCGAAAATTGGAGAAGCGACGAAGAGGACAATATCACTGTCAGTATATATCAACCAAATGTATGTCCACTAAGAGATGAATCTTTTAACTTTGATTCCGCTTCACGGGGATTCCATCAGTACGGCAAGTTTTGGACGCTGAAACATCTTCGAAAAATCTAATGTTTGCTGACACATATGCTATGGCATTGGCTCGAAGAACTGAATCTACCTTTACTGGAATCGAAGTTGTTAGTCATTTACTCCTGGGAAATTTCGAGATTTTGTAAATTCTTCTGCTATTAGAGATCCAAGATATCGAAGATCTCCGATTCCGCAGGGTGGCTTAGAAATTCCGATCACATTAACAGTTCACAAAGGAGATGCACCTGACAAGGTTTTCAAGAAGACGAAGGAATTTGTAGATGATTATTACTTAGAGCCACACCTGATTCCTGCAGCAGAAAGTCTTGTTAGCGAAGAAGAAGAAGATGGCATAAATCCATCATTTGTAGTACGACTTGAATAATTTCCAAGACGAATATAGTTCTTTGATAAAAGTGAGTTGTATGCTTTTGTCTGTAGAGTTTAATTCAAAATGTATGACAGTTGATAAAAGGGGAAAATTTGCAATCCACGAGAAAAGATTACAGTTGTATTTTTAACCTTTTTGAAAGCTAGCTATAGAGATGATTTGGAGTAGCAAAGATGGATCGCCTTGCATTATAATCAGAGTATAATACAATCTTGTTTTGATGTAGATTGATATGTCTTTCCTAATCCAAATTTTATTGAAGGCAACTGAGGCTATAGTCATTAGCCTCTTTACACTGTTGAAGTTTTCTTATTCCTGGAATTACTGACAACTTTGAATCGTGGTATAAATTTGTACATCGTCCGTCACACATTCGAGAAATATATTGATATATGGTGGAGAAGGAATAAGTGCCAACTTCCACTCTAAACTATTTATGAGGTTGCTATCATAAAAGACCAGACTATTTTCATAAATTGTGTTCAACGATTATGATAATTTTAGAGCTACCTCCTGTTTCTATTTGCATTTTCTAAAGAAATCTCTTTCAAATTATGAAGGATGCTGATTTGAAATTGATACAGTATGAGCTGAGGCAGGCATTCTTTTTACTCTGGCTTTCTTAACGATTTTGCTAATGGAGATGATGTACGCTATCCCACTACCTACCCTCAACCTGTGCTGTGTTTTATCAACTCTATTCTGCTCAGGGGGGATGAAGGGTTGCTTTTGGAGAATTTATGTAACTTTGCATAGGCAAGTTTGCTAGTTCAGAACTTTAGCATACATCTTTTGTAAAGTGCGTCCGTAAAGTGTACCTCCAAATGCTCAGCACGTTTTTATTATTTCGTTTATTGTACTAACCTGAAAAGCCTTTGTCTACTTATTTTGCCGTACGCTGGGTGTACCTCACGTAAAATCGTGTAAAAGAGCTCAAAACTGCACTGCTGGCGGCCGACATGTTTGCCTCATATCGAATTTTTCAGTATCAACAACTGAACTTCCCTATTCCTTATGAAGTCAGATTTGTTCCTTACGACTTTTTCCTCTATCTGGAAAAAGTTTGTTAAAGAATCACGTGTAGCTACGGAAAACAGTATATGAGACCAAAACTAACGTGGCAGTTCTATTCCTTAAAACAAAATGAACAAAATATCAAAATATTTCTGAACACTGGAGGTACACTTTAAGTATGGTATCATACTCGTCACATGATTCCCTTTCCTATCGATTTGGTCTCTCTAACTTGACATAATGTATGATATATATTTAACAAATGTTATTTGATCATGTAACACACTTAGTACAGGTATACGTAGTATCTTTTGGATTTTAAAAGATCGATAACAAAGAATATAAGTGTAGGAAATCAGTAAAGGGTTCAATAACAACACTTGGACGTTTTGTTGGTGAGGATAATAAAAGACGTTGTATACTTCCATCTTATTAATTCTAGAATAACCTTAACTATTTCATCGCAGTATATTGCTCCAAATACGGCCGCATTTCATACAAAATCAATGTTGTTGTGAGAATAGATGTTTTAATGAATAAACCATTATTCGACCTCTATCGTCTGCAGTACGTCATATGATAAATTTTGCTACAACTTCTGTCACGGAAAGGGGAACTTTTGAGACAAATCAAACGAAACATAGACTACTTTGATAAACTTGTCTCAAACTTTCCCGTTCGCGCTTATAAGATACAAAATTCATTGATTGCTTGACATAGCTGCAAGGATGCTCCTTTTGTAGCCATGAGCTTCCAGTATTGTACATGACTTTTTATGTAATCTTGTCCAAGCTTGGTATTTGAGATTATTCTTATGGTGTTTTGGTCAGCCCGGTGCTATATACCTCTTAATCTGGTATGAAATCTTGTGGGATTATCAATTCATTTATCTCCTATAGAAAAAAACCTCTACTGTTGGTATTTGAGGCTACGATGTTATACTGCAGGCGAATCCTGATCAGAACCTCAACAGAGTTCAACAATGCATTGTCAAATAACTTTGACTATCGAAACTGTTGCCCCAAACACGGTTTATTCAAATTGTGTTTATTTATAGACCCTTTTTGATGTTTTTGGTGTAAATTAGTAGGTCTATTTATGACGTCGTTGTTACCTAATGTAAAATATTTAAAACAAAATTCAAGGAAATTAAGGCATATTCAGCACGTTTCCAAAAAAATTTGAGTGCGTCCTCCTTTAAAAATGAGAAAAGATACAATAACGCGATACTAGGAGTAAAGATGCCTGCGACCTATTGCTACTTTCCTAAGCATAAAAAGATTTTAGTTGAAAAAATCTAAATAAGTGAGTCGTTAAGAAAGGACTTAGGTTGCTTTAAGAAAATAAATTTAGGAAAATAGGACTCATGTTCATTTAATTTTTAAAAATTGTGCTGTTTGCATGTTTTTCTTCAGAGTGTACTCCCTACGATTCACAAAATAGTCCAAAATCCTTGTCGGTTTCGATGTTTCATATGGAGAAGTTACATCTAATCAAATGTCTGTTTTTGGTTCTTACTGCGTCACTTTCCTTGCTCGGACAATTAAATGAATTGGATGTCTGTGGGAGAAACTGAATAATTGATAACAACTGTGGGCGAATGTTCGTCCTTATGATATGCCACCGATCAAGGACTCCTTGTTTACATCAGGACCAAACAAGTCCTGACGAAAGTATATTGAATTTATAAAATACACCAGCAAAGTATGATTGTATCCTGTCTTTGTGAACGTCAGTTTTCCATTGATTGTCTCTACACAGGATATGCTACTCACAGCTGCCGCTTTTGGAGTTTGGCAGTGAGAGGTCAAATACGCACATGGATTCAAGACGTCAAGCCAAGGTTATGAATATCATTGAAAAGATTATGATACTGTTATCACGAGAGAAGAACATTGATCATAGTTGTGCAACTTGACTTGAAGCCAACCTATCAAACCATCTTGAAACTGTATACAAAATTCTTGAGAGTTTCCGAGATTTCCGTGTTTATCAATCACAATAATTCTAATCTATGCAACTGCGTTATCGCCATGCCAACACGAACTAATCTGTTTGTAGATCAAGCTATTGTTTCATCATTGTATAAGTTCACAAAGTTCTTTTATGAATATTATTTTAGTCGACGCTTTTGTATTGAATGTGCTTACCATGTTTCTGAGCCATTATGGACGTAGCATTATTTACAATAAATCTGGTCACATTATAAGATATCGTATTTGATCTTTTTTATCAAACTGAAATAAAAAAATAACAAGTCCTGTCGCTAATAGAAGATGCAGCAGCTTTTCAGTTAAACATAATACTATATTATACGATAGTTTGGTTAAAAAGATTTGTCCGTTCTTTAGTCTTTCTTCCCTTCTGTTTTTCTACACTGTGACAATAAACTATAGCCTGATCTACACGCCTCGATTTGTCAGGCCGATTCACAGTTAGGGTGACGTAAGGTTTATTCTTCACGTGAGCACGAATGGGGCCGATTCAATAAAATGCGTGACATTACAGAAATTCCATAGCTGATAGAAACCTAGAAACCTTATACGATATAACCGTACTAAGGCATACTTTTATGCGTTTAATTTGCTATTTTAGCACACTATTGACAAACAAACCAGCTGCGAAATGACTATGTGGTTTCTTTTCCCATGCAAGACTATAATGTTTTACCAGCTAAACCAGTGACAGTTAAATCCAGGATTGTTTAGTCCTTGTTGCTATTAGTCTTTGGCGTAATTTATTTCTAAAAGCAGATAATAGTATCGTCAGGTGTGTCTGATTTAACGGATTCTAATCAAGAGCAAACAATTCAATCTTCACGAGGCATTGTAATCAATATTGAAATGAATGGAAGGTAACTAAATATTTTATAAATCAATATTGAAGCTTACAAACGACAAATATTGCTTCAAAATGCTCAATATATAAATATGAATAAAATGCTCCCAATATATCAATGACTATTAAGTGCTCCATAATGGATTCATAAAGAAAATAGCACTCAATAGAAAGAGGCGCCAATAAACAGAAGACCGTCATGGAAAGTTATATAGAAATAAATTATGTATTGTTATGGTTACTTCGATTTAAACTTTGACAGGGGTATAGGTAAAATCAAGGGATGGAAATGTTAAGATATACATCGCCTTATGTATTTCGGCTACTCTGTATTATTAGCGTTGTACCTAACATAAAACCTCTCAGTAGTAATGCATTGAATTATTTACAATCGGGAATCAGTACCATAGTCATTAAGTAGTCGCTTTGAGTGTGGTAGGGCATCACTTTGGACCAGGAGTGCTACAAAAATAGTTTTGCCACAATTCCCTTATTAGGCCAGGTTCACCTACAGAAGTAATGTTTTGTCTATGAAAGGCTATCTCTATTGCAAATATATCCTTCTCTCTTTCTCCATAAACTTAGAAATAACATCATCATAAAAGGATCCTATCCCATTAAGCAATGGAATATTTCCCCCTCTGGATCGAGTCATTCGATTTCTATTTTCAGCCAATGCGTGCTCTTTTTCGATAGCACGCCTTGGGACCTTTTTTGATTTGCAGATATTTGTATCTAAGTCGTACTGCCTCCCTATGATTGCTTCCATATTGTTTTCAATAGCGTTGAGCGTCGTAGCACGCCTTGCTTCAACAGAAGCTGTGCAGACACTTCAAATAAGAAGAGCAACTTGGTGTGTTACTTTTATACAGACTCGTGACAGAACAATGGAATGGGGATATTGAGTGGCCTTTGGTTTTGAAAATAATTTATCAAATGAGGGAAAAAGCAACGTGAATAACATATTACTACACTTAGATTTGATGGAATGAAGAGACTAGCAGATAATTAAAGAACTTGCAATTATTTTTGGTTTTGGCAATAATTATGAGCGTGCGGCACAGCTGGAGAATACGCCTCTTGGTTCTCTCTGCTCTAACAGACTAAAACTGGAATAAAAAGAATCATTTATCAATTCCAAAATGGCTGCATTTAAGTTTTCAGGTCCTAACAGTTATCAGTTTTTCTTTTGCCCTTTCTCGTTACTGTAGTATCATATTAGGCATGTCAACCTACAATTTTTTATATCCATACTTTATTGTTTCGGTTTCAATACGTCTAGGATATCTTATTTATGTTGCCGGTTTTTCTCATAACTAAAACCCTTCAAGTACTTGTTTTCGATGTTTTGTATTTGATAGGGTTTTTCCCTAATCGCGTGATGCACTTGTAAAACCAATTTAATACGTCATAAGCAGTTATGTTCCTGTACAGTAGTTGTATTCCTGTTTTGTAAGGACATAGTGAGATATTGACGTAGAGACCTCTGTGTGATAAGGAGGTACGGAAATGACTAGGCTAGGTGTGGTAGTTTTACGTGTTTTTACAATCCTTATGATTGGTAGATGTTTTAGTGAAAGTTCCGTTTTCGTTCTGTTAAGTATACGTGTTAGTTTCGTTTATAATTAGTTCTGGTTTAGGAGGAGATTTGTAAGATCGCGGATGGTTTTGAATAGAAGAAAGTAAATATACAAGATGTTTTACTTATAGAATCGGATCTTTCTTCATGAAACGTTCACTGCTATATAAATTCTTAGAACAACGCGCAAGAGAATATAACAGTATTTGTAATGATCCAACTATCCTTCTTAACATGAAAAGCTGATAGTACTGAACGATCTTCCATAATAGTATATGTCATCTTTTGTTTCTGACATCTTACTATTATGTGATTAACTATGAGCTTCTCCTATTCTTTCTCGATCTTTCGTCACATTGCTAAGATAGTGATGATACATGCTGGTCATCAGTCCCGTTTTCTGTTTGATATGCTTGATCTTGCGCTTGATCTAGCGAAATCCCTAAAAGAACCTCCGTTACTTTCCCAGGTCCACTTTCCAAACTAGATTCACAGCTTCTAATTATTTTAATTCCTCATGGTTCTAAACTACCGTTCATGTGATGATTTTCTTGTATTCGATCATTTTTTTGCCTTATGTTATTAGTTAGTTATGCTCTTATCGAGTATTTTATTAAAGTTTATGTATCATCATTATGATGACCTTTCCATTGTTATTATCATGATTATTATTACCTATTATTATATCACTGTTTCCGGTCTGTTTATGACTATGGCAACACAGAAAAGTTACTGAAGAGGATAATTTGTGGTAAGTTAATTGAGCATTGCGTCAAGTAACTCACTCACAATGCTCATTGTTTTTACCAGACAGTGGTCACGGTAAATAACTTGAATGAAGGTAAAACAATCTTAAATAGAATTTATAGGGAATTAAAGGATTAGAGAAGGTTGCTGCAAATAACATCTGTATGAGCAACACATTTTCGGCCACTTACGTTATGTTCACAAAGTCTTTTTGCAGACGAAGCACAGACTTTCTCGTTTCCGTAAACGCAGCTTTCAGAGGGGCAAGGTGAAATGGAGAGCCCGCTTTAGTTGATGAGGTAAAGGAATTCTATTGATAGCTGTCGGCAAAAAGGATGGTTATCAATTGCATGTTGGCCGGTTGCTGAGTAATATTTTGAGGACACAGAGTTAGTTTGCAAACACTACAATATAAAACTTTCGATACTAAGTTACATTTGAACACGATGGTTGACGCATGTTAAGTGATTCTGCCCTGCAGTCTATGCAATGTACATCTTGCATTCTCGCTGCCACAGTGGTTAAGGAATGTTACATTTGAATACGATGATTGACGCATGTTAAGTGATTCTACCCTGCATTCTATGCAATGTACATTTTGCATTGTCGCTGCCAGAGCGGCTTACGAATGTTACATTTGAATACGATAGTTGACACATGTTAAGTGATTCTTCCCTGCAGTCTATGCAATGTACATCTTGCATTCTCGCTGCCACAGCGGTATGTGAGTGTTACATTTGAATACGATGATTGACGCATATTAAGTGATTCTGCCCTGCAGTCTATGCGATGTGCATCCAACATTTTGGCTGCCAGAGCGGCTTACGAATGTTACATTTGAACACGATGGTTGACGCATGTTAAGTGATTCTGCCCTGCAGTCTATGCAATGTACATTTTGCATTGTCGCTGCCACAGCAGCTTACGAATGTTACATTTGAACACGATGGTTGACGCATGTTAAGTGATTCTACCCTGCAGTCTATGCAATGTACATCTTGCATTCTCGCTGCCACAGTGGTTAAGGAATGTTACATTTGAATACGATGATTGACGCATGTTAAGTGATTCTACC
>JAAAKL020003362.1:0-18983 GCA_010016065.2 Carybdea cf. marsupialis auct. non (Linnaeus, 1758)
GCCAAGGTGCAGAACGTCTTCTAAAAATTTCAAATGTCTGCTGTTTGTTAGCAGTGGCGGATCTTGCTTTTGAGTATGTGAAAAATGGGACTCATTCATTCCTTATCCAATGCTCCCTCAGCATTAACAACAAGTGACAGCAAACATTGTATTGTAACCTTGGCTGAAACTGACATGAGACTAATCCCTCATTAATTTTGACGGTTGCTAAGGTCTCTAGTTTTCAAATGGGTTTAAATAGCTGCTTGTTTCTATATGTTTAGACATTCACCATTGTAAGCATTGTTGTTGACAAAGGAGTCCAGTTTTTCAAGCCTTAGCATTAATGTCATCGATTGGTCAAGGAATAAAGCATTCAAACACTTTTTGATACCCAAAGAATTGGGAAAAGTCTGCTCTCTCTGTCTCTCGTAGATCTCGCTAGATATCAATGCTTCCTACCTCTTTATTGTGCCGTCCATTTTCAATCAGAAGATATTGTAGAAATGATGCCCAACTTTGTATGCTTCTTGCCGGCAAAAGAGGAAATGTTTTGAAGTTTAGCTCCATGGAAAAGATAATTCAATGGTCAATTCTCTCAAACCATGACTGTTAAACTGGAGTAAATTTCACTTAACGGTTAGAGACATTTTATGGCTTAGAGAAAAGGGGCTGGGTTTTTTATTTCTTTTGCAATTTAATTTTCATTGGATGTCATGATGTCTAGATGTGGGTAGAGAATCCCCCGCTTAAGCTGTCAATTGTTTAAGAAGGTTTCAATTTTTGCTGTGGGCAGCATGGTAGGGTGGATGGCAGTCCTCCCATGATCCAATCACATGGTGCAGGGAGGCTGGTCTCCTAAGTTCCTCAGATATGGATGTCGATGTCCTCCGGTGGATCATAGGGAGCTAATGTGGAGACTAGATAGATCATGTTACCAATGGGGAACACCTAGCTAAGTAGGTAGAGTAGGTAGAACTTCGCGAATTAGTGGGTCACGGGTTTGAGTCCCGTTGGTTTCTTTAGTATCTATTCAAAGTTGTATGACAATCAAACCTTCCCAAACTCTACCAAAGTGATCTTGATCTAAAAAAATTGAAATGTGCTCAACCTTATTTGTGTGGCTTTTTCGTGTCTAAACAAATCAGAAAACAGAATGAACAACAGACCTGAGTTTCGGGGAAAATGTCGTTTGTAAAGCGAAATTTATAACGAACATGTGTGAGATGGCCCCATAAATGCATTGTTTACGTCACCTCGTCATGGTGATTTAAGTGTGTGTAACTGTGGTTAGATGTGCCCATATGTGTGATAGAGGGTTTGATAGAGAATAAAGAAAACGTGGAGGGGATGTGGAAAAATGATAAAAACCGTGGACAAATCAGCGAAGGGTCGTGAGTTCGAAAACTTCGGGAGGACTTTCAGAACCAATAGATACTGTGAGTTCGGTTACCCGTTACAACAATCAAAACATTACGTTATTGGAAGAGAGTATATCATGCAACTCCTAAACATGCCACCAAAGCTTAATCTGGTATCATGTAAACTTGCAGATCTCTTATGAAGTTTACCGTTGCGCTTTGTCACACGGAGGAGCTTGTAAACGTAATTCCTTCTTTTAGTGACACTTTTTCAATGCCTTTTGAATAAAATATAACATGAATTAAATTAATTGATCTGTGACTGTGTTCCACTT
Source organism: Carybdea cf. marsupialis auct. non (Linnaeus, 1758) (assembly GCA_010016065.2). Classification (NCBI taxonomy): domain Eukaryota; kingdom Metazoa; phylum Cnidaria; class Cubozoa; order Carybdeida; family Carybdeidae; genus Carybdea; species Carybdea cf. marsupialis auct. non (Linnaeus, 1758). The sequence continues at coordinate 1,676 of JAAAKL020003362.1, forward strand.
TAGAAGAAAAACATCGACTCACTCTAGGATATGAGCCAATACGTGACAGATCTTATAAATATTTCACTAAAATCAACCTGAAAAGAGACCAAATCAGGAAACGACCTCAAATGCAGTTTTCTAGTTGTTCTATGGGAATTTATCGGTATTGTCTCAATTGAAGATTTAGAAAAATTTGTGTCCGACGATATTGGCTAGCGTAGAAAGCTGATTGAGAAACTGGATCAATCTTTCTGCATTAATCCGTGTCTTTGAGTGAAAAGAAAAGGTTTGGCATGCGATTTAATATTAAGAACATTAGACCTTGCAGTCCAGTTTTATCTGAGATCTTTACTGGGGAACAAAAGTAGCTTAAGTCCTTCAAGTCAGTTACCACAAAAGACAAAAAATGCTTCGTAAATCTTTGAAATTTGAACACAGGGGGTCTGTACATTGTCGAAGTAGGAACATAGGGGGTCCATAGCCGCGATACTTAATCAACAGTAATATGATAAACACCAAAGACATATTTTGCCAATACTAAGATGGAAGCGTGGGCGACAGTGAAAAATAGCGATCAAAGTATTTTTGATGTTCAACCGATCTAGTTTGTTTATTTTCCCTACAAGGATTGTAAAAGCTAAAGAATTTATTCCGACTTTACAACTCGGTCTTTGTTCTGCTTCGTTTGATCTTGACGAGCCTATTTTTGCAATTAAACATTACAGGTAGCAACTGCTGCGTTTTAGAGATTTGTGACGTGACAAAGCACACTGAAATAAAGAAAATGCTGGTGTCCATCAACTGTGAAATTTAAGACATCCATTGAAACGCAATTGTACAGCAGACAAACGATGCATAAACTGAATAATAGGTTTTTGCATGGAAGTCGCCGGCCTTGTCATATTACGCAATTTAAAATTCCAAATATAGAAAATAATTATGCAAAGGCCAGTAAAAATTGTGAGTGTTCTTCTGTGATGACGAAGAGGCTTGGCTGTCAGAATAAAGCATTGTGAAAACAGATATTGGAAAAATTGAACTGTACCTAACACACACGTTTCCAGGACAATGTCCTAGATACGTTGTTGTTAGGTCTACAGTCAGTGATTTCCCATGCATGGTTCGTATGGCTGTTTGCATAGAGGACAAGATCTCAGTGTGTGGCTCCAAGAGAGGGTCGGTGGTAATGCCGCCGTTTTCCAGAAATGTTGTTTTGATGGCAAGTGATCAGAATCTTTCATCAGGCACGTAAGAAAATGTAGGGTATTGCAAGATGAATAAGTAATTAGATGTGAAATGAATTTCGAGACATTGAAATGACATCATACAATTGATGAAACGATGAAAGGATTCATAGCGAACGTCCCGAGGACTAGTCTCCAAAGCTATGGAGCTATGGAGCTATGGAGCTATGAAATTATAGAGCTATAGAGCTATGGAGCTATGGAGCCATGGAGCTATGGAGCTAAAGAGCTATAGAGCTATAGAGCTATGGAGCTATGGAACTATGGAGCTGTGGAACTATGGAACTATGGAGCTATGGAGCTATGGAGCTATGGAGCTATGGAGCTATGGAGCTATAGAGCTATGGAGCTGTGGAGAAACCCTTTTTTACTTCGGACACTTGGTAGCTAAGGTTGAAATTATGTTTGAAATAAGACGGTATTAATATCTTTCGAATGAGACGAATCAACCACTTTCTGCAATTCATTCGATATTTTTGGTATTTGTAGATTCGGTGGATGATGTTATCTTTCAAGCATGGTCTTAATGTAGAAATAAATTCTCTATTCAATCAAGGAGTTAGCACCTCTACTTCAATATTCAAAGAAGCCATTCTTTGCAAGGTTGTTTTGAAAGCTGTAATAGTCGTAATATGACTCTGTTGAGAATACCATTCTCTTGCTCAATTAAAACAATCTTACCGACATATCAAAAGTAACTTTCAATGATAGCATCATAGAATAGAGAAAACCTAGTTACATCTAACTGACCTTCTGAGCCTTTCTTCACACTCTGAAAAGCTGATGGCAATACTGAGCAGATTTATGAAATCTTATGAGAAAATTCAAGACATGGAGTTTCTAGATCTCAAGATTATCTACTTGATGATTCATTTGTATCATCTGAGAGATTAAGAAATAGCAGCAACTGCTTCTGAGTTTCCTTCCCAATCTACACATAAATGTGTGACGTATACATAGCCAACACCCTTAATCTTCACTGCAATGCCAGAGACTGTTCCAAATTCTGCTCTAGAACCCTATAATATACTTTTGTGCCTTAAGTATGTTCAAAGGCGTCTTATAATCGATGTACAGCCCCCGGAACTCAGGCGTGCTGTTAATGACATTTTTCTCGTCCACCCCCTTGGGAGCGTAGACAAATAGCAGTTACATATAAACATACTGCTGGAAAAATTGTAAGATAGGATGTAAATAATAAGATCTTCGCATAAATGGATTGACTTCCTGTATCTAAATTGCCAATGCGTCCCCTGGATACATAACAGTAATCTCAATGCTGGCTCATTGCAACGATGGATATATTCAAGGATTAGTGTACGATATGGATACGGAAAATGTGTTGGACTACTGATACGGGTAAATAAATAAACTCTGTTTGTGAATTTTGGTTTGTGTACTCTTGATAATCATGCTACTAAAGTAGTTTCCCGTCGTCGTCTTCAGAATTTCACACAGTATGTCATTTTCCAGCTTGACGTATGCGTCTTTTCGCCAAAGTCCACAGTCGTATCCCACTTCCATTTTCGTTCCGATTCATCTCCCATTATCTTTTCCGTTTCATTTCTATCGAATTCCTGCATCCATGCGTCATGTCGTTGTCATGTAAACATTGCTTAAACAACTGACATTCCTTGCAGTAAACCGAGGCTGTAAGGTAATAAATCGGGCCTAGGGTGCCTCGAGTGTATTTTATAGCGATTTCATTCACTTACACAATGAAGAACAACAGAGAACGTGTACATAATCAACGTAAACGTGCAAATCAATTTTCTATGGACTTGTTCTACTAAATAATAGGGTTACCATGATTTCGAATTGATGTAAACTATTTTGCTTGCACTTAACATTTGTAGGTTACATAGTTAACTCCAGAGGTGAGGTAACTATCAATCAGCCTGATAAAATCAGATCTCAAACACCTGACAGAGTTCAGTGCAGAGTCGATAGTCACTCCAATATATCGTTTACTGTTTCCAAACTCAAGCCGTAAGATAGATTTATATGAAGTTGGAGAGCGCAAAACAAGAGCGGACATTTGGCCTTCTAATAGGGAGGGGGGAGAGGAGGCAAATTTTGACCTGTCTCAAAGAAGTGGTTATTGTCTGATATAACTGAAAATGCTGTGCTTAAACAAATAAATAATCTTTCAGATATTGATTTAAATCAACTAATACTTCTAACAGTTTTCGTGGATTGCAAATTCTTTTTTATTTTTGAATGCCCCCTTGTGCTTTTGGTGTCTGCCATTGAGCGGAATGTATGTGTATTGTTATGGAAGTAGTCTGGGAAGGAGTTGAGTATCTGATGTAATGCCCATGACTATCCTTAAGATGATCACCATTGACCTACGTTTTAGAGTTGAGAGCATCAGAGTTTTAGAGACTCAGAATTTCGGAGTTTTACAGTTTCAGAGTTTCGGAGTTTAACAGAGTACATGAGTCATAGACTTTCAGAGTTTAGAGTTGAATTGATCTAAAGTTATGCAAAGATAATCTTGTCTTATATAGATTCCAGCTCTGACACGATCTGCTAGTACTATTCAATGCATGCATAAAGAAGTACGACATTAATCGTTTGGTAACACTTCCATTTTTAAACAGCCTGAGTGAGACAAGTTGGGATAGGATTGTTTAGCATAATAGAAAATTGTAGTGAATGAAAATATAATTTTATTTTGTCTCTCCGGTAACAAGAACCTGATGATTTCAATGTTAGCGAAAATAGTATTAACTGAGTGCCAGTGGGGATTAAATAACAATTTTTGATAGACAATGAAGGTGTTCTGATAGGAAATTTGTAAATTATGATAACCATACTGTTCGGCCACCTGGTCCAACACCAAGATGTAGTCGTCAAAGTAGAAAGGCACAAATGTTTCGACTCCTCCTCGAGCAAGACTTCTTGCAAGCCATTCTTTACGCTGCTTTCAGCAGAACTTTCCATTTCAGCTAGTTAAGAGGAAGCTTCGTGTATGTAATACCATCTAGGTAAAATGGGAAGGTAAATCTCATGGGACACGGGGACAGTGGCGTTTTTGGACGGTGCGTGCTACTGGTCCAAATGCGTTTGCGGAGCCCTATTACGTCAATCATTGCAAGGCAGTTTAGATATGATCGCACTGTGAAGGTTCCGTAGGCACTGTATTACCTCCAGTGGGCATATTCTTCCACGAGATAAATATGGGCAGTTGGACACATTCTATTTTCTTAGCATTAAAGCGCGGGGCCTCCTAGAGGTGCGGCGCTTGGGGCCGCGGCCCCATTGGCCTCCTACTAAATCCACCGCTGCCACGGGGCTCTCGCAGGGGACTTGTAAGAATTAAAGACTCAGAAGTATTTAATAGTCCGGTGTTTTGTAGCCCCATCTCTGCCAATGACTCATTGCTACTTTCATCCTGGTACCTTCTCTACCTAGTCTCTCTCCTCACTAATCTGTCAGACTCTTGAAGTTTGTTTAAATACAGCAGACACAGATTCATCGTCTATAAACACAAAATATCTGTCAGCAATTCTACATATCACTAAGCGGCGAGTTGCGTACTATTAAAGCAGATAGTACATTTGGTACAAAAAGTGCACCTTCACTGGTTTGGAACGTCTAATAAATCATCTGTGATAAAATCAAATCAGCTTATTGTACTAACAGACAAAAAAAAACCCACGTTTTATTGGTGTAATCATCATACAATAATCAAGGAAAATGGATATTTTATCTTCTGAGAAGGTACTCGTTGACCCCACAGTTACTATGTTTTGAAAAAAAACATCGAGTGAAATGCTAATCGCTTCCAGATTTCTTACAAAGTAATTCCACTCTAAAGTTATTAAAAAACGAAATGCAAAATTGGATGAGAGCTTCTAGGATCTCGTCATTCCGTTTTTACTAAATGAAAGCAAAGTACGCAGGTATTATTCCTTCCAGCAAAACGATATAAGAAGAAGAAATGTAAGGAAAATGATGTTATAAGCGGCATGGTGGCCCTGAGCTCTCCAGCTTTTTACTACTAAAATATGCTACTGTTTAGTTGATGTACTACCACAATTTAGTTTCATGACTTCAACATAACTGTGCTAAAAAAGAACCTAAAGATTTAAGTGGAAAAAGCCCTCTTTGACAACAGAAACCTTGTTATGAGATGACCTAGGTTTGAGGTCTAAGATATTCTGGCAACTTTGAATTCGACAGGTTTGACAGTTAGGCACCGCTATTTTGGGCATTTATCATCTAGTTTTGTTTAAATATGTGTGATCGAATTGACACTTTCCAGAAGTTGGGGATTTGCACATTGCCCCCATACTCTCAAATTTGGAGGGGGGGGCACAACAGTCAAAGGGCACTTTCTCACTTACAGAACACTTTACTACGTGTTGGATTTAAGAGTGGATGAAAGAGCACTTTTTGTTTATTGCAAAATCATGGAGGGGTACGTGCCCCTAGTGCCCCCGGTTCCTACGTCCCTACGCCTATGGTAGTGTTAAACCGAAGCGAAGAGTTATCAGACATTCCACAGTGAATTTTTAAAAATTTTGTGACTTCCTTGTGTAAGGTAGTAAACACACACACTGAGAAATTGTATGATGATGAAGTGGTCTATTAGGTAGGTTGAATGGACGACATGATTCCAATTAGCTTAACACTACTTTTCATCTTCTTTATCAATAAATTCCTTAACATTTATACTCTTTTGGACTATTATTTCTGTCGATGCTGTAGCTGTTGTCCCTTCAATTTCCTATTTTATACAATCAATTTGGTTTGACTAGTTTTAAAGAAATAACTTGTTGCAAATGTTAAGTATTACTACATAACCTCATATTTATTTTCTCCATTGAAAAAGCAAACAAACTCAAGTACATAATAAATACATGTATGAGTTCCTATTATTTCTGTTTTATAAAGGAATAAATTAATTTTGTCGATAGTTCAATGATCCCTGCTTCAAGGAAGGAGCGGGCAAAATTAAGTTTGGAACAAGATCCGTCTTTTTGGAGCTTAATACTATGAGGGATGTGGAGATTTGGCTGCCTACCAATGATAAAATCTGTTTTACTATTGCTATTGCCTTCTCATATCGTCGTCAGGATTCAATCTAGTGTCCGGTGTGTGGTGCGAAGCATTTTCCTTAACTCTCTTAAGCAAAATATACACTTGCCTTGATAACCTACAGAACAGGAAGGGACCACTACCACTGCAGATCTTTTAAGAAGCATACCTAGCCATTACCATTTAGAGTGTGGCATGGGCGTAGATTCCGCGGGAGACGGGAGACTCGTCCCCTTACTTTTCAAGATTGGGGGCAACATCTACTTTATCCCCCCACTTTTAGGCCCAGAAATGTCAGATTGTCCACGTTTAATTCTTTTGCCGCCCCATTATTACAGCGATCTGGGTACATGGAGGGTGGCACTAACACTTGTGACGATTCAGCGGAAACATGAAACTGTCCAATCAAAGCCAAATTTCAGTCTTTAAAGTGGATTGGTGTAAGTATGGGTACCTTGTAATTAGTCCGAATCTTAAATTGGATACATTTAACCTTCAGCCACAAATCGCCGTATAGTGACCAAGGGACATGTGTAGATTGCTCATAAAACAACCGCCTGCTCTGAAAGCAAAGCTGTGGTGGACTGTTGGCTACTGGTCATGTAATTCAAGGGCTAGTAGAGGATCGCACACACTATGTCAGCTACTCACCTCAGAGACCTCTATGGCAAGTGGTACGTAACAATCTTAATGGTAATAGATGATAATCATGCACTCAAACATATCTTTTATATAGGATAAAATCAGTTTAAACCTCATTTATTCACGATTTTATCATCTGTTACCACGCAAGAAGGCCAGTAGCTGACTGGTCCACGTCGAATACAAAAAAGATTTCTTTTCTTGCCATACTACTTTCATTATCTTATTTGAGATCGTGTCTCGAAATTGACATATCACTTGCTTGAAAGGTTACTAGGATGCTGCCATATATGCAATGTCACAATCTTATAAACCTAAGGAATGTATTGTTAAACAAGCCACGCAGAATGAGGTGTTGAATTGAACAAATACCATAATTTTCCAATTTCATAACAAAGATTTTGTGGAAAGTATACAGTAACCCCTGCTTTAAATCTTCTCTCCCTACTAGTTGTCAAGATTTCCTCAAAATCTTCGCCAATAGCAGAAAACGTTTTTCTGAAGTTGGTATCGAGTTTAAAAAATCAATGTGTATAATTCAATGATATACACGGACAATGTCATTCTATGCAAGCTACTGTAACAGGATTGTTTCAACCAGGGTTACCAGGGATGCCACTCCACGTTTTGGGGAGTGTCTGCTCTTCGTCATACAACAACGATAAGGGGCATTCATTGACTTAATTTCTCATCGTGTCTACTTCAAAATTGTACTGTAGACCCCCAAATGTGCAATTTTATTTTCCCCAGTTGATTAACGTCTATGAAATCTAGAAAATATACCTCAGTCTCAGTTATTTTTCGAATTACACCTAGTGATTAATTATAGTATCAAAACCTGACAGTAAAAGTAAATGTTATCATATTGTTTTAAGAAAATATCAAAGGGACTTTGGACTCTACTGAGAATATTTTAGAGAAAGATAAGATATATGGTGAATGGGACTGGACCCTGGACAGACAAATACACCACTCGTGCATTAGTAATTAAGCCAGGAGGAGATGGATGATAACATGCATTTTCTCTAGTCTCTACGTCGCGTTAGTAGCTCTTGTTCACTCATCGGTGAACACAGTGGCGGTTTTGAAGGGTGCGGGGCCCTGGGCCGAGAAAGTTTGCGGGGCCCTACGATGTCATCCATTGCAAGGAAGTTCAGACATGATCGTACTGCGGAAGTTCCAGAGACATTTTATTCCTTCAAGTGAATACAGTTTCCGAGTTTTCAATTACTTCCATGATATTGATATGGGCAGTCAGACACATTCTTTTTTCTTAGCATTGAGTGGCGGGCCCCCTTACAGGCGCGGGGCCTCGGGCCATGGCCCCGTCGGCCTCCCCCTAAAACCCCCACTGGGTGAACATCGAAGTCTATTTCTAACTGTGGAGTAGCAACTAGAAAAACTAGAGGGTGGGGGTAGTGACAAAATAAAAGGCTTAGTGCATATGGTTTTACTCCAAAACTGAACGTCAAATGCTAAGAAGACAATGGGAGTTGAATCATTTTAGGGCCCACTCACTGCCCCTTCCGGTGGCTACGTCTATTTCTACAAAATTTTGAAGAACAGATTCTCTGCACAATGTGACGTGACCATAGAAGGACTTCCATTCGACATGTCAAACTGTCCAAATACCAATGAAGTATATTAGAGAAGGGCGGATTTAAAATGTTGTACGATACGAAGATAGATTACATGTGGTACGAAATCCAAGAATCACTCGGAATAGACGAAACACGTCGTTAGGTTGAAAAGCCTACAACGTGCGGCGGGAAAAAAATTGATTTGCTAATATATATGTTCCGACGTCCTAGGAAAGCTCTAAAATGAACACACATCAATCACGAAATTCACTTTCAGCAAGAGGAGTCTAATCGCAGTCAGGACACGTGACCATCTATGGCCTCCAAGAGAAAAGTAGAATGCAATCCAGCTCTTTGGCAGAACCTAATTTGCAATCCTTACTGCTCATACTGTTTTTCATTTAGTTGTTTTGTAGTGTTACATAATTTATTTACGTATTTTAGAAGCTCTATACATTTAAGAGACTCGATGGTTGCGAATTTTGCCGCCAAAAAGATTTTGTGATCGATGTATGTTTATTTTGCAGAGCTGTCCTAGGACGTCCGCAAGTTGTATTTTTGTTTCTTGTTTTTATGATATAAGGTTCTGATGACTATCATTCGAAAAGACCTTTTAAACTAAAAAACATGTTTTGTCTTTTCAAAATCATTCAAATATAAGAAGGTTTAGAATTTTGCTGGTGAAATAATTTTATTTCTTTACTGTCTTCTCAAATTTACTGTCTCATGTTCTCTCCCCTATAATGCTTTGATTCTGACAAAAACCTGTGGACTTCCTAAAATACCTTTTTTTAAGGAAAGAACCATATAAATTGCTCTCCAGCTTTAAGTTGTCGTGAATAGAGAAGTGTATTTTAGGTACCACGCAGTTTTAATCATTGATCAAGTCTAATTTTCGTTATTCGGAATTCGTATCGCATAAAGTAGGAGAGAGTTTCTAGTAGGAGGTGATTTGTTTAATCACGTCATGTTTTGACTTGATCTTTGGTATCCTGCAGAGGTCATGTCTACATACAGCTCTTTGTCTTTCTTTAAGCACCTTTACAACTGCTGCCGTCCTGAAATAAATGTGTGTTTTTCTGGTATGCTCTATTTGTGTATATGTTAAGAGAACATAAAAGTGAAGACTTGACAGGTGTCCACTCACGCAAACACTTGGCAATCATGCGAAATTTCTAACCTTCATCGTATTTCTATAGAACATGATTTGAATAACCCTAGCATTAGTTTGCAGTTTTAAACAAATGCTTGAATAGCAATAGGACTGTGCGTCTTGTAGGGAGAGCTGCCAAAATGAATAGAACTATTTCCTGTCGGACATCAAGCAACCAGGGCTTTGCTGCAAAACTCGTGCATCCCGTGAATTTGTTAACAACTGATAGACGTTAGTGGTAAATGAATATATAACCACAAAGTGTGAAGAACAGTAAAACTCGGCATGTCCAAGAGGAAGAACGAAAGAAACCCTAGTGAATTTCTCAATATATCTCAAGACGTTCACGCGCGAAAATGCCATTAGCTTGCAAGAGGTGTAGCAGATAATCAACGAGTGCAAAGGCAGTTTGTTCAGTCAATTAATACTACTCCAAAATTTTCCGTTCTTCATGTTTATTCCACCATAGAAAGTTAGTAAAAGTTTTCAAGTTTTACAAGATGACGACATGAAATTCTTGTGGATATGGTTTATGAACATCTTGAATATAATGTTTATTGTACATTACATACTTTAAGCAAGACTGAAATGACAAAAAGAAAGCTTGAAATGATAAAGCCTTTTGGTTATGAAGGTTAGCATTATCTAAATTGATTTAAGTGTCAAAATTCTAGAATGCAATGTCTATTGTACATTACTGATCTTAATCAAGATTGAAATGACAAAAAAAGTTTGTACTTGAGAGCCTTTTGTTTAGCATCATCTAAACTGATTTAAGTGTCATATACTGTATCAATGTTCTCAATGATATCAATTATCATTTGATTCTTAACATATAATTTTCAACTTTGGTTTTGTAATCGCCTTTAATTTAATGTATAAACATCATACATGGTATTTTGAGAAATGTAGAGTAAAGTAGCTATAAATTGCATTGATGTGGATACAAAATACATCCTTAAGAGTGGTCCCGTATCTCAACTACGTGATATTGGGTCCGGCGTGCAAATCACCCGTTTAAGAGCTCTAAGAAGACTTTTTAACTTGGGATAGAGATGAGAAGGAGGCAGTTTTAATCCATTATGATTGGGCTTTTTGACCGTAAGGGGTGTAAGACCGGCGAAGGGAGATTTTTGGCTCTTAGTGATTTTCTTTCTTAACTCGAGCTTTTCTTTATATTTCCTCAATCAACTTGTCTTGCTGAAGGACAGAACGATTCTTGGACACACTTTGATAATGACATCATTTTTGATCGGAAATCCCGAAGAACTTCATAGGAAAAGTCAGATTATCAGGTCAGTTACCTGAGTCACTTGAAGAAATAGTCATTGAGCATTAACTGTCGTGCCCATTGAACTCCCCGATGATACTTTGCTCACTTTGCAAATTGCCTATGTTGTTTTAAACCGATGCGGAAGACACTTTTTCTTACAGCTTGGGTTTGTAATGGGAGACGTACTGTCGGAGGGAATTTCACTCTGAACTATGCGGTATAGTTTACTGATTATAGTGCGTCTGTGTCAGGTTTGAGACTTTAACGTATGTGAAATGAAAATACGCCTCGTATAAAAATGTCAACTTTTCTGGTTGATTTGCCTTGGTCAAACCTTTGCACATCTAGCAAATCCTACTGACGTCTATCCGGACCTAATGAAAGGTGCATGTGATGTACATTTTACAGAATATGAAAGCAAATTTCCCTATTTCGATATGAGCATATCAGAATACTAACAGTACATATCTTTTTTTTACTTTAAAACTGACGTGCAAAACCTAACAAAGCAATTTTCAAATAATGGTCATTTCGACTACTGCTTATCCCTCAAGTTTTTACTGCTCCGCCTTGTTATTAAAGTAACTTGTATTTCTGAATTATTTTCAAATAAATTATGAAATTTAATTACTAACGTCGCGTCAAATAAATAACATTTCGATGCGTTTTCATTGATAACACACTCGACAATATAAATGCAATGTGTATAACATAATGAGGATTTCTTATGACACCTGCTTCCCATATCAAATTTTATACAATGGCAAATTACCATGGCCTTTTTACTAGCTAAAACTCCTCTTGTTTTCATGGCATTAGCGCACGGGGTCCAAGACGGTAGGGAGGGGAGGGGTGCTTAACGTTTATTTTTGTGACCGTGCGGTCGTGATTTATGTTTACATTGATTTTTTAAAGACAACTTTGCTTGATTGTATTTGTATGCTACGTCCGTACCATTCCCTCTGCATCTACCAAGTCGTATATATTCGAGCACAGCTTATGTCTACATGTAATGACTATGACACAGGAATAGGATGATACCCCAGGGATAACATGTCGAGATACTGTACTCAAGAGGTCGCTACTGCTGCTGTTATGTGACTTCCTACCCTCATTGGGAATAAAGCATAAAGCTGGATATCTGTATTCACACCGAAACTCGAACGAAAGCTGATGTGGTAACTAGAGAAGTGGAGTATACTGCCACGGTGGCTCGTAATAGCGAGGTTGTTAGACCACACGCTCTGGACTAGCCAGCACACTTCAACCTCTGTCTTACCGTAGAAATGTTGCCTCTTTATGTCTTTTCTACAGTTGCTACTTTGTCAAAAGTTCTTCTGAGTTGAGTGAGTTGGTTCCTTTTCCCCCCAACAGGTCAAGGTCCAGCAAGAATCTCTGCATGACTTTTCTGTTTCTATTTCTAAAACAAACAGAAATTTCTATGCTAACAGTTTCTTCCTTAGGACTGCCAAAATTTGGAACTCTCTGTCTTCAGACTGCTTTGTCTATCTAATGTCAATCGCCATCTTCTTGTAAATCTATAACTTTTCTGTCTGTAATTTCACCTATGTTGTGTTTACTTTATAATTCTACTTCTTTCAAAGTAACCCAATACCTCGAAGTGGCAACCCTGCCTTGTATTGAGGGAAGGATAAAAAACCAACAACAAAAAACATACGCCGCGACAGAAAGCATACCAGGTTCGAATCCTCTTAGTGACTCGTTTCCATTTCTCTAACATTCTTTCACGACGTATTTTTAACGCTGACCCAGACAAAATTTAATTAATCCGCTCCCTGTGACTGTTCTCGGTTGTGATTAGGTTGCGATTGTTACTGAATCAGATAGGAAAATGTCGCGGGATCATAAACAGATCATTTCAAATTTCCTAGCATAACATCGTTATAGCAATGTTTTGTTATTGGAAGATAAGACAATAATGATGGAAAGTTGGCTATTTTCCCTAGTTTCGGTTTAAGTTGCTAGGAAGCAGTTGCAAGGTTCACACTAATTTCCGTTGTGTGACCTCGTAACAAAGGGTATTTACATTCTCTTGACAATCTGATCTTAATAGGTAATTCTAATTAAGTAGATTAATTGGTTAATTAATTTTGATTAGGAACAGATTAAGATGAACATAGATTTACCGATCATATTGATTTAGAATCTCAGGTTGTTTTTGCTAGGAAAATTATTCAGTAACCAAACATTTTTTGTAGTATTATTAAGTGTCGATGACGTCATCCCTTGTTATTAGACCCTGAAATCGTCATCATACATCACTCTTCAGGACCTCCTACTTTGAAACGGGTTTGGAATGCATGAGCTATTCATTTCTAAGCTGTCGTTCATCTTCATTGGGTTTTTTTATTGATCGTTACCAACACAGTCGCGATTAAATCTAACGACCGCTCCATTTATGCATAAACCGATAGAGATTGTCTGTGTGAAGGGCCTTCAAGTCCAGAAAACGAGTACGCTCTAAACGCGCGCACTGCAAGAGTTCTCAAATCCTTTACTGTTGGTTTTCTGGCGTACTTTCTCCACGTCTTTTGTGTAAAAAAGGTCCATTTTCTTCATTGGAATGCTTGTGTTGTCTTTTTCTTCAAACTATTTTGACAAAAGAAACCGCCTGTAACCATTTGTATTAGAACATCTCTCCAAGCCGAGTCCCACTTGAAGTACCTCCATGCTGCTACAGTCAATGGATTCATGCTTGTGCCTGAAGGAGAATAGGAAAAACGCATTTTTCTTTCACGCAAAGTACATTATTTGGATGCACTGGAGTGTACACTCGACACTCGATTGGAAAGTGAAAACATTCATGCAGCAAAGGAATCACACTATTTCAACATGGAAAAGCTTTTGTCTCTTGTTTCACTTTTGGTTTCATTTCTATGTAAATCCGGAAGAAATCGAAAGCAAGGACAACCTCCATGACGTTTAATTCACCATACATATCATAAATTTCCCCAGAGTTGGCCATAGCCCTCCTTTTCTGGAGAATTTTGGTATCACAAACTATAGGTAGATATATGTGGGAGCTCTGTATTGTCGTAAGGATGATCGAGGCAAAGGCAAACAAAACAATGATCCTGAAGACATGTTTTAAACGAAAATGGATGAGAAATTGTTGCATTCACATCTTTTAAATCGGATCCAAATGTTTTCTAAAAAACTTGGTGGTGTGGAAGCAGTTGAAACTTGCAAGTAGCCTTTGAGAAAGCCAGCAAACAGATTTTACTAGGTTGCAGCTTTGGTTTTCACATCCTTGAAAATTATGTCCCACTGCGGCATTGTTAACTAAATAGCAACTCACTCGAGTTTTCTAAACGGATGCTCTGCGTCGAGCCGATGTAGTGAGTGATAAGGTCATCTCGTAAAAAACAGAATTTAGACATTCATTGTTATCATTCTGAAGTGGTGAACTATATTAGAAGAATACAATGTATCGAGCCAAATAGTTAAATAACATATCTTCCTATGTACTAACCTAAAAGTGTGCGTTTTGAATGAAGAGGCGTGAAATGTTCTATTTTAAAACATAAATGCTGTGTATATGAAACTGTCATCGATGGGAGGAATGCAGATTTTATAGGTACTTGTATTCAGTCTCCAAAAAATTGTATGCACTGGTTTCATTGAGGATTCATACACCGTGAATATTTGGCTCGACAGAGGTTTCCCTATCAAGGGACCCAAACGTGTGTGGGCAAGTGGGACAATTACCGTATTTGAAAGGATTAGATACGTGGTGCGTATTTGAAGCGAGAAAAATGTACTAAAACATTGGTGCCGGAACCATGGGGGCACTGAATCTATGGCCCTTCCCTTTCTATATTCACTTTGTTTTGTATACTGCAGACAGGAAGTGGGCCACTGTTAAATATTCTACTTTTCTCTGATAAACTGATAAACCCTCTTTATTCACGATGATTATGAGACTTGATGGTAAGATTGGGATATGGCTAGGAATACTATAGAAACTATAAGACTTTTTAGGACTATAATCCTAGTTAGTTAGAGAAATCTCTTTGGGCTTGTGGAATGACTACAGAAATGACAGAAACTCCGGTTTATATTTTCGCATTAAAGAGACTTTCTCTTGATTGAAAGTAGTTTCTCATCCTTGTATTCCACTCTTCAGCTTCCTTAGGCTGTAGACCAACTTAGCTTGTTCTGTGCCTGTATATTCCTCTGAAGCTCCTTATTCGAAGAGTAAGCCTTAATGCTTAACCTTCAATTTTGGGTACGAGTAGTATTATACCAAGGCAACTCTTAAGGGGGCAGCAGCTTTTGTGGGGCTGCTAGATGTGTGCCTACAGAAAAAGTGGGCACTTTATTGTTCAGAAATTTACACAGACTGTATTTGATAATCATCCTAATCTGCCATCTCGACATTATACAGAATCAGGCTTATTAATCATTTTTAACAATTCTGTTCGTGGACCATTAAAAAATGACCTCTTCGTAAATATGCTACAGGGTACAAGCTTAACTGTCATCTTTTACTTCCCGGTCACAATTCTTAGGCATTTGGTCTTATCATTCTTGAACCCACAGAATTATCCTGAAAAGAACATTGCTCGAACATTTTATTATTCTGACAAATTAGTTCAATTTGGTGTAATCACCAAGAAAGTGTTGTCTGGCCACAAATTGTCGCCTGATGGTGATCTATGCATAGAAAACGGTATGAAACATGCCAAAACAAAAATCAAGTAATCAGAATCGACAAACAGCCATGAAATACTAGTATTGTGTAAGATGGTTGCATTTCCCGCAGATTTATTTTGAAAGACAGATGCTAGCTTAAAACCATATTCTCATAAATATCGATTCAGTATTTTGTAAAAATATATGTTTCCCCCACACATGTATGGAAAATCCTGACTACCTGTGCATAGTATTTGTTGTCATTATTTCGGGCAATTATTGTCCCTTTGTCTTAATATAATGCTTAGTTTGATTTTAAATAGAGGAGGGCAACAGGACAATCAGCTCGTGCACACAATTCAGTCTAGATATCATTTAATGGCTTGGTACTTGCTCCGGGTTTAATGTCTTTTCTTATCACACATCCTCATCTCACAGCTGCGATGAGCGACATTTTGTTAACCTACCAAGAAGCAAAAAAAAACTAGCTGTCTATCTAACGAACTGAAAATCCTGAAAGCTTTTCTCCATGGTAAATGCCATCATATTTCCAGTTGTATGAAGCCCTCTTAACTTGGCTTTAGTTAAAACGCTTTAATTTATACTTTCTTGATGTTCTAATCTATATATTTTAGTGAGGATTAGTGAGTGAGTGAGTGAGTGAGTGAGTGAGTGGTGTAGGGGGTAGGAGAAGAGTTGAGTGGCTACGCAATGAAAATGCTAATAATTATCTTTCTATATCTCATATAGCCACAAAAATTGTTATTTCAGAGAATATTTTAGGTAATAGCTGAGCCATCCTCTTTTCATGTAGATAACTTCCATTAAATGAGCCATCACTCAATTACCATTTTCATGTAACATTGTTGCAAATCTCTGATGTATCAATAAATTTCTTTAATATTTAGAAGATGCTAAGGAAAAACATGGAGTTGAATCTTTTTCTGTTGCAACCCGTCAATGCAGCTCATTTTAGTTATCTTGTACGGTCAAATAGGAGCCTACATGCTGCAATATCTGGAGATAAAACTTTACAAGGAGTATCTATGACCTCTTGATTAGTAATTATGATCAATTTACATCAAGCAACCTTTTTTCTTCAAATGCGGCCCTTCCTCCAATAAACAAATGCTAAAGCTGTCATAGGAGAACAAAGCCTCGGTACATATTAAATGGTGGAATACAGATAGCATTAGGCTTTCATCAGTCAGCAAAATACATGTTTCACTTGTTCACATAAATCACTATAACTGATATCTGGGGCAAGATATGACTCCGAACATTTGGGTTATTTTAACATTATTCAAGTGAGAATATCAAAGATTGTTATCCAAATATAGTACTCGCGAAGCAATAAAAAGTGACTAGGGTGAAAAGGGAAACTAGTAACAGATGTGCATATACATCCAGACAACAGGATAATAAATCGGAAGTAAGAAAATGTTCAATGGTCATAGGTTATTAGGTTCGATCACTAGAGGACAGTGGTAAATACTCTTTTGAGTGGCAACTTAGAGAGAGAATTTATCATGATATTTGTTTTTTATTAAGTATTTCTTATCTGATATTTTATGATTCATTACATACTCAACATTTTTCACTGTGGGCCCCAAGAAGCGACATGAAAAAGTTATTTGTAAATGATGGTTTCATTGTTTCGGTAATGGTGGCTACTGTAAAAAGAATCGTTTGGATAGTGCCGAATGTCAGGCTGCCACTTTTCGACTCAAAG
>JAAAKL020003363.1:0-23363 GCA_010016065.2 Carybdea cf. marsupialis auct. non (Linnaeus, 1758)
ATACGTTTTGTGTGCCCTTTGATTATGCAGGTATCTCGCCCGATATAGGTCTTAAAAGTGCTTAAGCAGTATAAAATTTTACAAATAAGAATCATGTGGTTAGATATCCCTTATTTCAAATAGAATACAAGCATAGAAACATCTGGAAATGTTGACTCCTTTGAAAAGATTAAGTCATCACCTTCTTCTCAAGCTAGCGCCCCCAAAACATTGTATGTTAAAGTAGCATCTGAGGCCGGGACTTTTTTGGTCAAAAATATTTGTGTTCTTCTTCAGGCTACATGAATATTTTAGTTCCCTACTCACCCTTTATTATCAGTTGCAATGCCTTCGGCTAGGCTACTTTAAGAAATATCACTATAGTAATTTAAAGATTTCATGCGATTAGTTATCCCTATCTTAGTCATGTTTGATTGTAGTTCCACATCTTACAGAGTTATGGTACTCGTGATATTTTCACAACAACGTTATCCTCAATTTTTATTGCCAGGAAAAGCCTTCCCCAGGGAATGCACTCAAGGAACGAATTTAATATCTGGAGTGTTCTGAAGCACGCAATAGGGAAGGTAAGATTTCGGGTTTTTTCATCAGTTACCATTCTAGAAAATTTAACATTTTGCCTATAGCTTCTGCAGCTGATGACACACAGGCTATTCGATGGCAAGCTACCAGGCTAAGCAGTAGCTAGCTACCAGGCTAGGCAGTAGCTAGCTACCTGACTAGCCAGTGGCAAGCTACCTGACTAGGCAGTGGCAAGCTATCTGGCTAGGCAGTTACAAGCTACCAGGCTAGGCAGTTGCAAGCTGCCTGACTAGGCAGTGGCAAGCTACCGGACTAGGCAGTGGCAAGCTGCCAGGCTAGGCAATAGCAAGCTACCGGATTAGGCACTGGCAACCTACCTGGCTTGACACTGGGAAACTACCAGGCGCGGCACTGGCAAGCTACCAGGTGCGTCACTGGCAAGCTACCAGACGCGTCACTGGCAAGCTACCAGGCTACGAGGCCAAATTTGCAAATAAGATATCTGATGACGAATGTTTTACTACCAAGAAATGTGGAAATCAGGTGATATTGTAGCCGTGCAAACATTTTTCAGCCACCTTCACAATCATAGCTAATTTCTATTTCAAAATAAGCGTGGCCTCTGATGGCTGCAGTCAATGAAGCAACGAGGTCGTGGCAATGATATTCAATCTGTATAATGTGACTACTGGTACTCATTTTGATTAAATCATTGCAAGCGACAGTAGCTTAAAATTAAAACTTATTTGGTTCTTAGCTACGTTAGCTTGTTACCAGCCCCCATACACAAGTTGCTACCGGGTAGTCTCGTGTGTCATCAGCTTTAATTGCTTCCTTTGTGCTTCCTGTTCATATATTTTCTTCATTACTTGCTGCTAATCCTCTTTCTAGTTCCCATTGCCCTACTTTTTTTTCTCTTAGTCATGACATGCTTCCTTTTTCTCATGCTTTAAGACATTGTTTCCATTGGAAACCAACTGCTCAGTTTATCTGTTTACACGCTTTTTGTAGCTTTTTCCTCTGGTTCATAAACAGCAATTTGCAGTTATTCACGTATTGGGTTAGAATGTTTATGGTTAACATGTAGGGAGTGTCCGTCGAATCAAACTTGGATTCTAGATTATTGTGGTTTTCGGTTTCGAGTGTGTGAATACTGCCTTCTACTCCTTCGTGTCACACTGTCTCATCTCGTTTGCTTCCCTCTTCGCTTCGGTCTCCGCCTCTACAATCTTCTTCCTCATCCGTCTAACCACTTTAGTATTCTATTCTCTATCTCTTCCTCTCTCCACCTGAAGGCAGCATCGCGTCTCCCTAGTCTCTCTTATTGGCTGTTATTTGTAGATTTACTATTGAGGATAATTTTCTCCCCAGAAACTTAATTTGGTAACGTGTATGGCGTGCACCACATTATTTTGTCCCCTTGCAACCACCCTTCTCTACGAAAAGCGTTACGATCCGCTTAGTTTGGTCTTCATCTTCGAAATTCTCATGGTGATGCTCCTGCTCCTGCTCCTGCTTTCGCTCAAGTGAAGAGACACTTACATAAAACTTATTATACTCGTCTGAGCACAAACAATAAAGGAGGTTTTAAAGGTGTTCGGATTCCTTCGCTCGCCATCACACTTGTTGTTCTGCGAGTGCGTTGAAGTGGTCAAACGGTAAACCACTCGCACGTCAATATCGCATGCTCTTTGATACTAATTGTAGTGAACCAAACGTTTCGGATGCCATGAAACTTGCTGTTTGTATTCGTGAAACTTATTCTATGATATCAGTTGTTAGGAGTTTATCAAATTTCCTGTAGATATACGTTGTTTCCTAATTGTCTAACCCACTCTTCCTCTTTCTCTCTAGGATTTGTCTAGGATAGCAATGCCAGGCACGTATATCCTACTTCAACTATTGTTTAACATCGAGAAATTTCTAATGTCACTGAGGATACCACTACCAGAAGTTCAGTAGCGTCTTACCATACCCGATGCTACATTGACCTTTCGCTTCGGCAGGCATTGTTGTTTCACCCTATATCGATTGTTGCTTTATATCGTATTAAGAATAGGACGACGACTTTGTATTTCTCGGGTTCATGTTCACTAGTCAGTGTTAATATTTCTGTTCGTAGCTCCTACGTAATAACGGAACGTAATCTTTTGCCCTGAAAGTGACCGTAATTGTAGGGTAGTGGTTTTTCGTAATTGGAGACGTCAGTACCTACTTACATCTGTTGACGAATTTGGAGGATTAAAAGAATATACCTTAAATGTGCCGCATACATCTCGATTGGAGCCTGGGCGCTTATTTTTGTAGCGTGACATTTAGGGGTGTGGGGTGGTAGTAGTTTTATGTAGGAGCTTATTGGAAGAAGAAGCAAATCAATTTGTCATGTGTTTTATACCTGCTGTACATGTTCTCGTGATAGATGAATTGTACAGACAGGTCCTTCCTTTCTTTAGTTTTGAACGTGAAGGTATCTGCAATGTGATGCTTCCTGTACCAACTTTCATACAATTTCAGTCAAACGATACAACAGAGACTATGTACAAGATTTTGTAATTATGAACTGAGTATTGTCATGTTTTTGTTGCTACACGTTTCAGTTCCAGCTGTATCGGATATTGCATATCAAAAATGCTCTATATTCTTTCGTTTTTATGACTAGTTGCGAAGGCTATAGGGTGCCCTCCAAAGAAATATCCAGCCTGTATATTGTGGTCTCACCACAGGCTGTTTTTCACAAATTTCTTAACCAACTTAATTTCAATGAAAGACTTCTTTCGGGCAATTTCATTATCGTCAATTTGTGGCTATATATATATATTTTATGAATTGCGCCAGGGGCACTTAACTTTTGATTTTAATCGGATAAAATTTCCCTTTGAAATTTTAATTGCTTGTTGAAGTGACTTTCCACTGCCTAACTCTTGTTTTTTATTAAAAATCTTTCTAACAGTTTGAAAGAACGAAAAAGCTGGCCAGTTTTTATTTGATTAACAATATTCATGGTGTGTAAGCATGAACGGTTTGCAGAGACAGACATCGCAAGCACACTAGCTCCCAAAGAAATACCACTGATAAGTGATAGGTTGTGACATATAGTTGATTAAATTTCGGATGTTATAGAGGCATTGAAGTTGTTTACGACAAAAATACGTTATTAGTGTCATAAAATTCAGCCAAAAATTGATGCAGACAAATAACAAAACTAACAAAGAGTTATTCAGAATCCTGAGTATTTACTGCTTGCAGGTGAAAACCTCGAGATAGATAGGGATATGAAATTCATATTGGTTCCCTTCTGTACGTCTATATCCTCTAACGTACTGATCTTTAACCTGACCGTATGCACTTTACGTACTTACGTACGTGCACTTTTTACGCCTTAGTTAATGAAGGAATATCTTTTGCTCGGGTACCTACTGCTCGTGATAGGGGTTCAGCCTCTACAAAATGGCAAAATCGCCCCTGATCACTGCACGTCCTGACAAAGAACACACTACTGTTCTGTGCAGCCCCTGTTCGCAGTGCGTCTTGATAAAGAGCAAAATGTCACTGTTTGCAGCCCTCAATCACTGCACGGCTTGACAAGCAAGGAATGTCACTCTTTGCGGCTCCTTTTAGCCGATAACGAGGGGAAATGTTTAATAATCTATCACTACCAATTTTAGTTTTAATATGGGGGCGAGGAGCAGGCTCCATGACACAGCACCAAGAACGTTATGCAAAATTGAATAAAAAGATGACAAGTGGATTGTCTACTCGACCCGGTTCCCTGTCTTTTCCTAGTAGTTTGTTTAATAGATGTTTATTTTCGACGTTCAGAATTTATTGAACTTTCTTTAACACTTGACCAAAATATTCTCTTAATGCCCACTCAATATTTTGCTGAAGTAGGTGATAGGAGATTAGGGCGTTTCAGTTTTGTTGCCAGAACAAGATTGTCAGAATTCTTTACACAATCTTGAATCTTGAATCTTCTGAAATTTCTTAAAGTACTTCTTGATGAGTGAAATTCTTCTCGATTAAAGGACTCTGCACCTTTTAGGAAGCAAAACGTTGATGTTACTTAGACTGGTATGCATGTTTGTATCAGCATTCTGAAATAATACCCAGAATTAATACTCCCACGAAACCATAATCTTGTGGTAACGACGCCTATTACTTGTTTTGCAGCATTTCTTTAATGTTGTGAAGCTAAACTCGGCGTGTAGACCGAGAGTGAATGAATCTACACGTCTTGTAAGAGTGCTTGTAGATCGTGTCAGATGATGTGATCAATTCAATTTTAAAATAGTCCGCCGGTACAGGTGGTGTTGAAGTAAGGCAGGTAAAGAATTCTTCCAAAGTTAATTTTTTTCGATCTTAAAATACATAAGGTGATGTTCGAAAGATTGTGCCTTGTAGATGTCCGCTAATAGCCATACCTTCATCATTTCTCTTGCACAGTAATATTCAACGAGCCCCTGTCCTTTCTGCAAAGGGTAGTAGAATACATGGATTATGCAGAATTTCTTCACAAAGCAGGAAAGACAGAGGACCCGGAGGAGAGAATATTGGTACATTATGCTATGTTATATTTCTTTCCTTCGATGATGAGAATATAATGAGAATATTAGAGACGTAGCTGATCTGTTAATATTGAAATGCTGACAAAGCGAAAGCCAAAATTATTATTATTCAGTCATGTTTTCAGACAGTGTAAACGGTTGTAGGGTACTGTAGAATTAAAACAATTTCATCTGATAACAGCTGATCAAAATAAACACATGCTTATTTATTCATAACATGGGGAATATGGTCACGTACTCCTGATAGTATTTTCTGATAACATTATTATCTCCTAGCACAGATACGTATAATAGAGACTTCACTAAATGAGCTCATTCAGCCGGGGAACAAGTTCACAGTTTTCTTTTCGACTCGTAGCACAGATACGTATAATAGAGACTTCACTAAACGAGCTCATCCAGCCGGGGAACTAGTTCACAGTTTTCTCTTCGGCTCGTAGCAAGTTTGCTGCTTGCGGGTTCTAACAATGTGCTAAGAGTTTAACGAGCCATTTCCTTCGTAGAAGCAGGCTTATATTCCAGGAGAATATCTGTACATTTTATGTCTACATTCTTTCGCCGTCTGTCAGTCTATTAATAGTGTTTCGTTGTCCTTGATTGAGGAACTGTGGTTGTCAGGATAGTGTTAGGACAAGTATGATTTTAGGTTCAATTAGCGAATCATTTCAGCAATATTGGAAGAAAGGGCGCTGTTAGATAGCTGTCCTCTGAGTTATGATCCTCGGAAGATGAAGCTTTGAAATTGCAATGATCAGTTTTATTTACTTCATGTTTATATAGTTAATGCCTTAACCTGCGTATTGATTATACATTGACAAGGCTCCTGTAGGTAACCTTATGCGAACTTCTGTCATTATCGGGTTTTGTTAGGTAAAAATTAGAAAACACTACCAATGGCTTGTTGTACATATACCTACGATGTTGCATTAACGTTAATTCTAACGTCAAGTCTAGTTTTTCTTGTAGTAACCCCCTACCAAACATTTGCAGAATAGTTATTTAGACAGCTATATGCCAGAGACCCATAACTCAAAAGGGAATTGCGCTAACGCAATTATCACCAGCAGTAAACGCAGTAAACTATTTTGAGGCTTTTCCTTGCATCTTTGTGCATTTCGTTCGGAATCTCATGGCAATCTTCCGTCCATTACTGTATCTAATGCGCCCCTGTAGGGATCTTTTGTATATCTCTTATACCAGACAATATTTTGCGCATCGTGACTAGGTAGGAAGGCGAAACATGATAGGACGACGCAGGTCAAAAATCAACTAAGAGGGCATGCGCGAGTAAACTTTACCAATTTGACATTCATTGTATCGATATTATGCAACTCAACAAATTTTTAAAACAGAGGCTCAAGTAGAAATCTTTTTTTGGTCTTATAATCTTGATTTGACTTTCAATTTGCTTTGTAGAATGTAGCACTTTTTGCAATTTCTTCACAATCACCCAATCATAATCGCATCGGAAAACCGTTCAACCCATTACTTGGGGAAACATACGAATTAACTAGAGAAGATATGGGAATAACATTAGTAGGAGAGCAGGTTAGCCATCACCCGCCTATCAGCGCAATGTGGTGTAAATCGTCTTCATTCAACATTCACGTTTCTCTTGAACCAATCATCAAATTCTGGGGGAAAGATATCGAAGTAAAGACCAAGGGCTCCGTCACTGTAGAGTTTCCGAAGTAAGTTGATTCAATCACACGTTCGCTATTATTTATTTGTTTATTTAATTTTTTTAAAATTTTTATTATTATCATAAAATCGCTCTATCTACTGTGGTATTATTCCAGTACCATAACTACGAGTTAACGAAGGAACGTCGATGTAGTTGAGCGTCGAAATAATATAATAAAATTTGGCGGATAGAATTTTAGATTATGGTTGAAACTAGCGGAGTTGTAAGTTGGAAACCTGTCGAAGTACTCAAATATCAAAGTTACCATAGTTTAAAACTAGGGGTGTATAAATTTATTTCAATGATAAGTTACATTAGTGGTAAATTAGTTGGCTGTGGAATTTGTGAAGTAACACAGTAGCGGATGGTCGAACCGAAGGAATTTCCAATAAACAGGGTGACCACCTAGCAGGGTGATGTATCATTCGGCTTTATTATTATCAAAGTAACGGATAAGTTGAATGGCGAATGAGAACTGAACGAGGCCCGTGTCGATTACATAAAATTTCTCATGTTCAAATCAGCAGAAGACGATTTTCCCTTATTTTCGAGGGTAGATATTAGTGGGGGAATAGGGCCGTAAAACATTCATTCCAAGTGTTGATATTTAACTGTAAAAAAATGTTTGAGCACAACCATATTTTAAACTAATTGCAGTGTTAGGAAACTTCAGGTTTGTTTGCATTGCTGTGTAATGTCTTGTAATTTTCCTACTTCCTTTTTATAGATTCGAGGATGCTTATACATTTACTACAATTCATACTGGTGTTCATAATATCATCGTGGGAAATATGTGGATTGAATTGGTATGTCATCCTTAGATAGAGCAGCATTTGTCTATCTACGCCGTCAGTATTTTTTAATATCCTCAGCAGACCATATTATTGTAGGCTCGTACAACACTCAGTGCACCATGAAAAGCCAATTGGACATTACTTGTGGATGAGGTAGTAGTGATAGCGCACATATAGATTATATATTGTTTACAAAATTGTAGAGATAAGGTCTTTACATTCTCAGTCACATCCATCTTTAGGTGGATGACATTACTTGTCATCTTGGTATATAAATAATATATCAACTGATGTGCCGGTTTTAATTAGCGGTGCAAAGGATTAATGTTCCAAACCTTGGCGAGAAACTAAGGTCATGTCGAGATCTGACGGGCCTCGTTCTCTTAAAGGATTTCGTAGTTTCCCAGTAGCGGTAGATAATATTAATACCCAAAGTCGGTGCGAGAATCTCAGTTCATGTGGAAATTAGTAGGGTCTCATTCTAGAAAAGGATAATTATTTTTATTTTCAATGTTTATCAAGGTTGACGTCGCCAACCAAGCTGGCCAACCATGTCAAAATATACTTGACTTATTTCTCTCGGCTTGTCTCTTATTCGCTCATTGCATGCGGATTGTCTAAATCTGTACATGTAGAATTTCGTGGCGGTCACTGCAGACACAAACACTGCAAAACATGATTTTTATCTTCTGAAAAATTTAGGATTGGTAATATTCAATGGCATAACGTGCATTTGATGATGTGCCCTAAATTTCCGTGATAGTTTTGGGAAAGTTTCCAAAATGGCCTCTGTCAATTAAAGTAATGAAAAGTTTTCACCTTGAAGGAAATCGTTCATATTTCTAGTGTTTCCAACATTTTGTAGGAAAGTCTGAATGTTAGTTTTCTTGGCGTTTTAAAGAAAATTTAGGTAAGAGCATCACGTTGTGCTTCGACAAACTAGGGCCGTAAAAGAAAACTACGAAATTAGGTTAAAGTATCCTGTCAGACGGTTTAGTTGTTCTTAAACTGTTGTGGAATTGAAACGTGCGGAGTTAATGGAACACTACAGCAGCATTTTCGTCTGTCGTAACGCTAAATGAATTGTCATCACGACCGTCACATGAGTCGCCTATCATCATCCGTGATATGTTGCCAACCACCCACGTAATAGTATGCATGTGCGATGTTTATACATGGCTCATTTTCTTTAATATTGCTTCAAATCCAGTATCACTCGGCAAACACGTAATTTTTAATGTTGTAAAGTAAAATTCCAATTGCTACGCGCTGATGATGTACCCGCACAATTCTCAACACCACGCGCACCCACGCAAATATACGATAGAAGCCAGTTTTTAGTCGGCTTAAAGTATACCTCCAGTGGTCAGAATTTTTTTGATATTTTGTTCATTTTGTTTCAAGGAATCAAACTGTCACATTAGTTTTGGCCTCACGTTTAGTTTTTCCGTAGTTAGACATGATTTTTTAACGAACGTTTTCCACAACGAGGATATTTTTGGCATAATGAATAGAATTGACGTCATAGGGAACAGGGAAGTTCAGTTGTTGATGCTGATAAAATTCAATGCGAGGCAAACATGTCGGCGGCCAGCAGTTCAGTTTTGAGCAATTCTACACGGTTTTACGTGAAGTACACTCAACGTACGGCAAAAAGAATAGACGCAGGCTTTTCAGGTCACTACAATGAACAAAATACAAAAAAAATTCCGACCACTGGAGGTACACTTTTAGTAAGCCTCCGAAAGTCTTTTCTTCAGAACTCCGTAATTTGTAGGCAATGGTTGTACAAGAAAGTAACATCTGGCGGGTTCGTACAATGGAGACTGTGGAGCAAATTAACATGGTGGTAGTAGCAAGTTCTTTGTACTGTGCATCTCATTTCGCATGAATGACATGAAAAGTTTTATTTTTGTGGTCAATACCACAGTACTTTCATGTTTGTTGCCTTTGGTTTCTTCAGTGCAGCTGGATATGAAGTGAAGTAATAGATATCTCACCGCTGACTTTAAGACCGGCGTGAGTTATGGACGTGGTTAATTCTATCACCGTGATTACCAGCGAAGTGCGTTAAAACTACGTATTTCATACTTACTATTTGTACCAAAGAAACCCTTGCTGATGTGATACAAGTGTTTTACACTCACGTCCTTGGCGCTTCAATAGAGGGTAGGCGATCGGACTTCCAAAAAATATCAGAGTAGGCTGAGCATATATTCATTTTTGTCGTAACGTCTTTGTCATGCGCTCTTTTTATCAGCAACTCTTGAGAAACCAGCACCCACTGAATAAAAGGAAATATCGCACACAGAACATGGTAGAGAAGCTGAAATGCATATAATTTTTTTTCCGTGACATATGTTCGCCAGGGTAGGCAGAAAACTTAAACAAGAGCTCACAGGGCAAGCGGCACCGTACATCGCCTACCCTCAGTGACATGTTTGGTGCTTCACCGGCATAGCTTTACCATTACCTTTTCATCTGTAAATAATAATGATCATAATAAGCATGTAACAATTGCCATCATTCTAAAAGATTAATTTTTTCCGTTGTTGCGTTCTGAGAATAGAGTACTGACATATCTTATTTCACATATTTACCGTATCAGTGAGAGAATGTTTAATATTTCTTTAAAGGAGTAAGGCTAAACTTTTTTGTTTATACGATGAGACTGAAGCAAAACTCCTCATCTTACTGATATTGTGAATGTGGTAACTGCACCTTGCACTCGAGTCAGAAAATATGGACAAGAACGTTTTCAATAGAATTTTAAAATACACTTCCTGGGGAGCTTATGTTCGTACACTAGTGGTATCTCGCTCACTTAATAAAATGGGAGCATCATCATTGTTGTTTCAATAATGCTGCAGAATGTAAAATTGTCTTCTGATGTTGATGATATAATCAGTAAGGTTGTTTCTTCTGCAATGTACAATGGATTACATGAAGCTGCTTACCACTAAGTTTTGAATGTGTCTACTGAAGTTTCGACTACAAGCTTTAGTATTTACATTTGTTAACATTTAGCATTCATAAGAGCAGAAAGTAATTTGTTTCCATTTAATAGCTTGGACGGTGTAGTTTAGGGGCAGGTGATGTCTTGTCTAACCTCTGCCTTCTATACATGAAGTTTAAGTACAAAATGCTTGCTTTCTAGTGCCTCCGCGGTATGCCCAGCGGAGTCTACGTCTCCCCGTGGCACTTCAAACACCGAAAGTGGTCTGATGAACTTATGCGGTAGTGTAAGATCAGAAAACAAACGAATGATAAAATGTCAATGATAAAAAATTAGGAAGAAAGGAAAGACAAAAATGAAAAACAAAAATGATAACGATTGATTGTAAGACCTAGAAATTCATTTTAACATGAATTTTGACAGTTGTTTACTTTTGATTTTGGTATAAAAAAAAAGTTTGTCACGCACACTCGCACCCATTTATGCTGAGACAGATATACTGAGACAGCTTTTCAATTGCCTCAAGCCACATTATTTAATGTGTTTTACTACTCCTTTTAATCACTTTTGATTTGTGTTATGCTTTTTGTAGTATGGGGTTATGGAGATCACTAGTCACAAGACAGGCCACAAGGCAATCATTAACTTCAAGCCATGTGGATGGTTTGGGAAGGATTTAAACAAAATAGATGGCTATGTAATGGATCCAAGGTAGGAAGTCCGTTCTTTCTCCATTCCATTCGCTTTTCTATTTGATAAATGCGAAGTCTGAGTCATGTAGATCGGGGCAACTGCTCATCAAAGGAACTTGATTTAGAGACGAGAAGGTAATTCGTGACAAAGCTGTGGATGGTTAGCTCAGCCAGGCAATGAAAGTAATCAAGCAAAAATGGCAATAAAAATGCGCAGTGCATAATGTGTTATCAAGTAAACACTAACAAGTCCCAGTCGATTCAGAACAGGCTGCGCGGGAGGAGCTATTTGTCTGTAACTGTTAAAAACATGTACTCAATAAGCCCCGAAAATATGGTTAATTTCATTGAAGGTGTCTAATAGACGTTAAATGTTGGCAAATATGTTTGAGGTTGCTTTATTACTCGCTTGTACTTACCCTATCAACTAGAAGTCACGTTCGCAGATACCAACACTGTCTTGAAAACAACGATAGTACCGCGCTGTTGTAATTTGGAGGACATTGCTCTTGTTTGGTCGTAAACTACGGCTGTTCTCCCTAGAAAAGTATATCATTCTTGGTGCGGCAGGTTGCAAGATAAGCTGAGGCGCACCAGCGGTTGCATTGGTATATTATATAACAAGATGCAATGGGCAGCACCCTGATAGCAGCTGTTCGGGGTTCACACAGGATCATGTTGAGTAAAACAATTTTATCAATAGCGCATCTGCCTATTTTGAGGATTACTTTCACAGTGATGATGATGATGATGATGATGATGATGATAACGACGATGACGATGACGATGATGATGATGATGATGATGACGACGTTGATGATGAGGACGTTGATCATGATGATGATAATGATGATGATAATGATGATGAATACGCTCACGAAGAATCATGTGACAATATGTTGTTTTATGAGATTGTTACGTCTACATAATGTTGCTTACAAAGCTAGGTAAAAATAATAGTGATGATATTTTTCTTTCTTAAAACTTGCTAGTTAAAATATTTTCATGAGTTTTGTAATAGTTTTGCTTTCAACGATGTTTCACTAACATGGAGAAGGTCTTTGAGCACACAATCTTTACCACAGGTAAGGTTAAGGACACATGCCTCAGAATCATTCTAGAAAGTGCCATTTCTTACATCCACAAAATATCGCATATTGCGGCTAATCAACCAAATTTTACACCTTTACCACTTTCTAGCAAGACGAAGGTAAGGCTGCTGAATGGCGACTGGACAAGTCATGTCATGGTTTGCCCAGGTGACACACCGGAGGTTTTCGAGAAGGATGTAACCTCGACTGAAGTAGACGAGATTACCGTACCTGAAGGTGCAGAACTGGTATGGAGAGTACGGCAAAGACCGCCACACGCTAAAGAGGTATGTATGTTTGTATGCTGGTTGTGTTGCCTGCAAATCAGTCCAGTCTGTAAACTATGTATTCCCGCATTTGGTAGGGTTAGATGCTGAGAAAACGCAATACTTGTCGCAAATAGTATCACTTTCTCGCTGACCCCTCTCAATACCTCGATATCTTTGGGAGCACTGGGATCCCGGAATTTGTATATTCTATGTCATTTATAACTTGATTTTGCTTTATATCTCTAATTAGAAGTCATTTTTCTTATTGTCTTTTAAACTCCTTGTGTATTTTATTTATATTTTTTCCATCTCTGCGAAATGTTCATTAAAACATCGTTAAGTGCTTCGTGTCAACTTTTCGGTATTAGCTTTCTGGTTTTCGAAGCATAGAAGCCTACAATTTTGTTCCTGAGGTGCTTAAGCTAACGTACCAAGAACGTGTGCACTCAGTAAATATCGTAGAGACACTCTTGCCTAATGTAGAACATATGTCACTAATAACTGCACAACCTGTCACAACCACCCTTACCTAAAACACATACGCCTAACTTAATTAAATTTTATTATTAGACTCTAATTTATGTGCGACAGATTGCTTATTCTGGTTACCAGAACATCACCGTTATAGCTGCCAAGTATGACGGAATACATTGCTTCGTGGTTTATTTTATACTGCCTTCATGTGGCCCCGGACACATCACTAGCGCGCATTTGTTCTGTTATTTCTATTTATGTACATTACAACTAATATAGAGCGTTAACAGAGCGCCTCGTAAATCTATTAGGACGTGTACAGACATTTATGTAGTTAATTTTGTGTTTAAGGAGGCGGTTGCAGCAGCACGCGTCCTATATTTTGTTAGGTATTCCAAAGCCCCTATCTTTTACTTACCATTTGTCGTCAATTCTAGCTCCAAAGTAAATGTTATTTACATTCGACGATTCACGTTAAACGAGAGAATCCAGGCAACGGGATCTTTTAAGGCCTTCAGTGGTAGTTGTTTGCGACCCCCTAGATTTGGAAAGGAATGTTAGGCAATAAAGAATAACTTTAGATTAGCAGCAATGATTGAAGCGAAAAATGACGAAATTGACGAAGAATGAGATCAACAGAAGATTTTAGAAGATTTTTGACGTTCAAGTTTGTGCATTTTGCAATTTGATTCTACGCCCTTCATTAATCGCGTAGACGGCAAAGCATAATACGTGGTCGTAAATTCAGAGGCATTTGAGATCTGTGCTGGATGCATGATGGTCAACTTACCCTCCGTAACGCCACTCCGCACTGTACTCTGCTTTCCTGCGCATATTCTCATCAGTCATAAGACGTAGTATCGTATATATAATGTTTGTTTTTATTCCCACTTGTTTGCGCTATGAAGTTCCCAGTAACTGTGTTGTAATCTGTTTACTATGACGATATTTATCTTCGAGTGCAACTGCCTTTCCTATTTTTTCTACTGCTGTTATCACAAACAAAACTAAGCAAATATTAACACAACTGAGATAATAAATTTAAACATATAACAACTTTTAAGACATGATTTGTATCATTTCTTTACTGCCGATGACGATTTTCTATTGTTTGATGCTTTGGTTTTGTTATTGACGTCAGATTGCTACTAAGTGTGATCTTGACTGCAAACAGGCCTAAGGCCGATTTCCACTTGCTCGGTCGCCCTTCGATTCGTTCCAGCTAGATTGAGGTCGATCAGGATCAGCAACAATTCAGTTTCTCACAGTTCTCCATTGTGGTTTGTCGGCTATTTCCATTTCCAAAGAAATAGCAAGTAGAAAACAGTCTCTTTGTGGCAAAGTAAAACAGAATTAACCAACTAAACCTAAAGGGTGACAATATACAGCAAGTTTGAATCGGGCGAAACGTTTACGAGGTAAAATTAAAGAATCAATAATCATGTGCAGGAAAATCATGACTGTACAATTTGTATGTAGCAACTGATCGCAGATGTGAAATTAATGACGCTTGTTTCGCCCCTTTTTTGTCGTCACTTCTATACTAAACAGCAAGTGAGTGATTTTCGTTGCGTCCGGTAACTGATAACTGAAGTATTGGCATCATATTTCTTACCCGCACATGATGGATTACACAACAAGGGTAGAATTTCGACAGCAGAGGTCACAGTTCAACGTCTATTGATTGAAAAGGAGTGCACAAAAATGAAAGGTCATCATCATATGATCATATCCTTGCTTGTGCCTGATTGTCAAGCGCTGTAAAAACTATATTGGTGGATTTGATAGTAGGAATAGAAGTAACACAACTTCCTAATTTGGTTTTGAAGAGATAATGGAGAAAAGTGAAAATGTGGGGCGAACCCCGGGTTCGTATCCCGGCGGTGACCAGGTAGGATGGGTTCCAGGTTGGAATCCCAGTGGTGGCATTTTCACTTTTCTCTATTATCTCTTCAAACTTGAGATTTTCAAATCCTCTCTTCTGTGTAATATGGCTTCGTTAAGGAAAAGCACGAAAACAGTAACTGAAATCAAATAAAACCACCCTCCGTAATATGTTTCCTCACGCCCATGGCTACTTGGCCATTTCCGTAACAAGAAATTTGTCAATAAAGAACCAGATTACATCCACGTGTTTGCTTGGTTAGTCCTTAAATCCAGTCAATGACAGCAAATATTATTTGTGCAGGCTAGCCCGTTATGATAAATAGGTTCAGATTTTTTCCAAAGACCAGGAGGTTTGACCCTTTTTTCATTAGGTATAGTCACCGGTTTTCGCTAGGCGTAATATTTTGAAGATTTGCGACTGTTCTGAAATCTATTGTGCTCTTCGATAGACGGCGATCGATGCATTGCAATGCGCGAAAATTAACCGAGCATGTGGAAGGGTCAACGTAATTTTAAGAAGCTTGCTTATATATTTTTTTTACAATAAAGCCGAAGTTTTATCATGAGAGAATTGTTTTCGTGCCCTTTTATTTTCAGATGTATAACATGACAGAGTTTGCAATGTCACTGAACGAGATACTGGATGAACATATCGAAACGGTAAGTATTAGTTAGCATTCGTTATTACAGATCTTGGGACTCAATTATTCAAGTAAAAGGAGCCTGTATTTACGTGTTTGGTACAGTGGTTATGAGAAAGGACCTGTTATTTTATGGCGACCGTTAAGTTTCTTGAAACTGTCTGCAGGCTTTCCCAAACTCAAGGTTAGACAACTGATATTTGAATGATAATTTTGGGACGTAGGGCACGGCAATCAGGAGCCTTTTGTATGTTAGAACTGGATAATAGGAGCAGCAGAAGTTTATCGCCCCGAGAATTACGATTTTAATCGAAACGGTTTGATTGTTCAAAGATCAATACCTAGCAGCGATAGGGACTGTTTTTAATCCAAGCGATTTCTGTTGAAATGTAGTGTCGCAATTGGTTATGAGAGTGAGAAGGTTTCCAGCCAATCGGCTGGAGTGGTGCTGCAAAAACCAATTTGACATCCGTTCCGTCTTTGAAAACTAAGGAATATCAATGCTTGGCGAGTTTGATTTATTGATGAATAGATCCGTTGATTGATAAAAGGAAATGTCGATTGATTTATTTGCTGATTTTTCGATTTATTTTTAGTCACTTAAAGACTTCCAGTTACAACATTCATTTTCAGGTTGCACTTTTGCATTTTAGTAATTTATGTTGAAGTACGTTGGACTTTCATTCCTTTTTTCAGATGGCACCCACCGACTCTCGGCTTCGTCCGGATATAAGGGAACTTGAGAATGGCAACATTGGTAAACTTTCTTTATTACGTCAAGAGTAGTGGTTATTTTACTCTGTATTGATTTTGTTGCGTTGATTTCTCTTAGTTTGTTTTTTGTGAAGGAAGGAAGAGCCCTCATAGTCTTTCTCAAGAGAGACAAACTGACTTATTTCCACGCTTGGTATAGCATTGGTGAATATTCTGGCAAACAGCGCCCCCCCTCCCGAGGGGGAAGAAATAAGGATTTTTCAAAAACAGGGAAGAAAGAAGCTTTCGAAGGAAAAAATTGCCCATTTTTTACAGCCTCCTATTGCTTCCCTGATCATCTTCTTTCATTAGAAAATGGTTATTACAGAGCCCTAAACTAATTTTTTTTAGCGCCAACTATGGTCTCCCAGTTTTCTTATATGACCCTTTTAACCTTACAAATATCCCAGCAAGCCAAAACAGGGAAGAAATAAGAGTTGCCTGGGGAGGGGGGAGGAGAAATAAGTCTTTAAAGCCAGAATATTCACCGTTGTAGTATAGATTTACTTCTGAGGACAGAACAAGGCCTTATGGGAAGCGCTCGAAGCAGAAAAGAAATTGGCATCAGAACCAACACCCACTTTGATCTGCAGAAGACAATCAAGGAATTGACACTCCCTTAAAATTTTCCAGATGTTAGGATTTTGTCAATGTTTTGAAAAGTGGTTACGACTTTTGTGGCACAATCTTTATCTTTCAATAAGGATTAAGTTACAATTCCACATTTATGTTCTATTTTGGGAGATGAGGTGTCCTGAATGAGTACATATAACGTTAAACTTCAGGGCACAAATAGTTTTAGTCAGGACTAATCAGAAGAATCAAGATTTTGAGCAATGCAATTTGGATGTTGATCTTGAGGGACTAGTAAGATGATCACAGAAACCCGCCAATGCTTAGGATGGAGCTGCAAAATTAAGGGTATCTATGATTGGGAATCTGAATTTAAAAGTCATGCTACGGATATGCAGCTATAATAGTTCAGAAGGTTCAGCAGGTTCTTTAACTGGCTTTTGTAGAACATGATCTAAGGAATTATAATCTTTTTATTATGGGAGTGACTTCCAGGTAGTGCCCTGCATAAATCTGGCTACCGTTTAGCCTTGTGCGTCATTAGCTTAAGAGCTGACAGTAGTGCTTAGCTACCAGTGGTGCGATAGCACTAACGTTTGTAGCCCTGGAACGACGAACAAGGTTAAATGCTCGGTAAATATTTCCTTGTTAAGTTGACAATGTTCCTTATAGAGTCTGTTAACATTTCTCAGCAGTATAAAGATAGCTGAAGGAGCCTTAGTTTTACCGTAAACTCCTACCGCTAACGCCATATTTTTTGAGACTGCAGCAAGATTACATGAACCAAACTTGAATGTTTTTCTAAACCTATGAAGGTGTCCTGCCCCGTCTGTATCGAATACAAGCACTATTATTAAGCTTAGGTTATGTTTTTTATTATTTGATAGTAATTTTAGGATAAGTTTAAGTAATTTTACGACGTTTTTGAGTTACCAGCTTCAACAAAACTGTAATAACAACTTTGTTTTAGAACTTGCTGCAAGCGAGAAATTTCGTTTGGAAGAAAAACAGCGCGCTGCAAGAAGGGAAAGGAACAAGAGCAGCGAGGAATGGAAAACAAGGTGAGGACAACCCAAAGAAATGAAGAAATGTAGAATTGTCACTAAGTCGTACATTTTGGTCAACTATTTACGTATCATTCATTAAGAGAGTGGAAGCCACTTTTTACGTTCGATGATTGTGATCATAATAATCAAGCTTTAGTTTTCTCGGAATCAGCAGGCATCAGTCGTTGCCCCTTCTTTGTGGCTGTACATTTTCTACATGACATGCCATATCAAGCTTTTCCAGTTCACTCTGAGCTGCTTTTTTCCTTTTGTATTCTGCCCTGCGGCCCGTTACTGTTTTATCTGTTTTCTCTTCCAAAAAACGTTTATGTATAATACAGAAGGTCAAGATAGCATTAAATACAGGCATTGTGAGTACTACACACTTGAAGTGCTCGAATGCATCACTGTTGCTAGCAGTCCCTGCTACATACAGAAAAGGTCAACTTGATTTGTTTAGAATGCAAAATCATTAACCTTTATTGATGAAGGCATTGTAAATCAGACAGTTGAATATGCCAACATCTTTGTCAAAATATCTGGCTTACACCCTTGATTCTTCACGTTTTCAATACCAAATGGTAGAACCAGTGTGGTTAAGTTAGAATGGTTGTAGTATCTATTTTCACGTAGAGCTGGTATGAAATACCATTTGATTGCCATGTGGCAACTGTGTAAAAGAAATGGTTTCTAGGGAAATTACTGTTTATGCTTTGTTGTTACACAGTGGCAGATGTTACAAACAAATTAGGGGTACTAAGATTACTTTTCATTCGTAACGTCAAGTTGTAGAATGAATCGGTGGCAGTTTATCTTCATATGAAGGTGGTCATCTGGTACATCTTGCGTAGTCATGTGTTTAGAAATACTCGAAAGTTGAGTATATTTTAGAAAGGATTCCTTACACGTGCGCATACGATGGGGTTAACAATTTTACTTATCTTTAACAGGTGGTTTGAATTCAAGCCTAACAAATACACTGGGCTAATGGACTGGGAATATAACGGAGAATACTTCAATCGAGATTGGTCCAACTGCCCAGACATATTTTGATAGAGAGGAACCTAATGAAATACAAGCGACTGGATTGCACCAATATGAACGAGGTTGTTTATGTCTCGACTTGCAGTTTGTTAAAGCTGCTCCAAAGTCCGATAGCGTGTGGCACGATGAACTATGATCGGACAATAGGCACGCCATTTCGGTACCAAGCATAGAGGTGGCTGCTAGCACACTCCCATTTTGGAGTGAACAGGGACCCAATAATTCAATCGCAATGTGTCAGATATTCACGTATATACACTATTCTATGCAGTGGGTGTGTTGCTTTAGCCACTTCACTGAGGACAATAAATGATCGAAGGAAATCGAACGTATTTATGTGAATGCGTTTTATACGACAAATTGGAGAAATAAAGCATTTGATGTATGTCTACCGTTTAGGTACCTAGCTAGGATTTTATATTTTTCTAGTTGTTAATTGGTATATCCGGGTGACGTACTGATTCCATATTCGACTTTGTACCATAGGATGCTGTATGGCAATCTTGCATATCATTTGCTATATCAGGTGTAGTGTTAGATGAACAGCTGCATGTTCTGGGTTCTATATTTCCTCGAATAAGCACAGTAGTGCTTAATAAATGTATTATAAATAGGAATAAAAGAATTATGAATCGGTTGGGGTTGGGGTTTTGTTTTTTTTTTGGGGGGGGCGTATTATATATTAGCTCTTTCTATCGCAAGCATAAGATGAAACGTTGAGTAGTATAAAACATCTTCCTACTTTCATGGGTGGCTCTTAAATTGACTTGCTTCGTGACCTTTGATCTTGACGTGAATCATATTGACCTTGACTTACATCTTGACCCTTGACTTACATCTCGACCCTTGACTTACATCTCGACCCTTGACTTACATCTTGACCTTTGACTTACATAGTGAACCTTGACTTCGACCCTCTTATTGATCTTTTTTTGGTCATGTCAGTGCGTAGTATGACTTCTTCGTATCTTTACATATGATTTCCAGGAGCGATTCTTCCTCGTTTTTATAATTTTGTTGCTTTCACGGTTTAGTAGTACAAGAGGTATTCCCTGTGGAACTTGTTTTACTACCCGTCATTTATAGATTATCCAGCTCGATAGGTTTTTCCTTATTTCTGTATGACCCATTGTTAAGTGGGGACTTTTTGTTAGGATACCGTACGAAAGGGGACTGTTTTTTCATACTTTTGTCACGTTAGTCTGGCAACTTTATTTTACTATTGTGGAAACAACTGAGTGTTGTTCGCATATGAATTTGCTTGTTATCAAATAGCGGCTCCACTTAACATCGACTTGTCTCGTTGTTAGGCCGGGGAGAAGAGGATAACGTAGATCAAGTAGATTCCTCTCTTGTGTTTGGGTCACCTGTCAATCGTTTTACATTTGATAATCACTTATTGTAAGGTAGCCACTGATGAGAAGTGGTGTCTTGCGGCGGCGGTGCTTTTTTGAGGAAATAGAGTGTCTTTGCTGTATCCACTTTTCTCTTTTAGTTTCACTTGATTATGTAGTGCTTTGGAGTTTTTACGAACTTTTGTTACGCTGTGGCCCTGCTTCCTTTAGATCAAATGTATTTATTTGGTTTGACATTTGGGTTTCAAATTGTAATAAGAATAACGAGGTGGGTCTCTGCATCGTTTGAATTTAATAATTGGGAGCATTAAAAATTGAACCAAGAATGCCTGTGAATTATTGACAATAAAGCGAGAATAATATCACGGTCATGACTTTTTAGGTAAAGTTGTTTCGATTCGCAGTGTCTTTTTTCGTGCTTGAAACCTTGAACCAAATAGTGCAATACTCGAAAGGTAATTGCGTATAATCATGGGGTAACTTGAATCTTTAGCCGCATTCTTTTACGCAGGTCAGTAGCGTGCCATGGCGGTGTCTCTCGCGTGCTTAAAAAGGGGAATTATCGATAAATATATTTCAAAATCAAACACTGAATGATCAGCAC
Organism: Carybdea cf. marsupialis auct. non (Linnaeus, 1758); assembly: GCA_010016065.2. Lineage (NCBI taxonomy): Eukaryota > Metazoa > Cnidaria > Cubozoa > Carybdeida > Carybdeidae > Carybdea > Carybdea cf. marsupialis auct. non (Linnaeus, 1758). The sequence goes on from JAAAKL020003363.1 coordinate 20,951, forward strand.
GTCTAGCTTTATTTATGTCGGTACCGAGAGGCGCAGTCCTACTACTTCTTACTACTTCAGCGGTCAGTAATGTGCAGCCCTTCAGGTACTGGAATCTGCTTAGCCCGGGCTCTATTTAGTGTATTTTAGTCAGATTTCAGCTTATATTCTTCGACTTTGACACCTCAGCTTGCATTTATTTACCAGCAGACGTGTTTTGGTGTTTCCTTTTGGCGGTTGTTTCAAAGCTGAGCTCATCAATTGCTTTTCAAGTCCATTTCATAACAATTACCTTTAATTTTGAGTGATCAAATCAGAGTGAAACGTTCCCCCCGTTTAAGGGCTCCTTGATAGTTCGTCACTTTAAATAGTTTTAACATGTTTGTTGGGAGTCAGGTCCCAAGCGGCCCTTGTCTGTTTCAACCACCTTTTTTTAGCTACGTAAACAAGGGTGTTGGAAGCAAGATAGAAATGGGAAAGCCCCCATTGTACAAATTGAGAAACTATTAGACAAAATTCATTACGGATGATGATTATTGTTTAACTGTGAACTGGTACGAAAAGCAAACTTTCTGGGATAATATGGATACAAAATACGAACTATAGCTAAGAAATAATACTTAAATGTAACGTATTCGGATGAACAAACACTACGCTCGGTTGTCTTATTATAGATCCCGCTGGGATTTACATATCTAATGAAATCGCGTTAGAAACGTGTTTTAAGCATATTCCCAGCGCAATCTGCACGTCTCAATACGAACGAACACTACGCAAGGTTGGCTTATAACTCTCTTTGGTAAAGAACTGTTTGCATAAGATGTCTACGCTACTTATTGCTTTTACATCCCCGGTATGCCCTTTACACTCAGGTTTGTCAAATATTTAACCACTTCTTAGGATAGAATACAAGGGCGTCCTCTTACCAACCCCTAATTTAGTTGTTTTAAATACAATTTCGATACTATTGTAATAAGGTCCGTAACGACCCTTTCGACAGTTTAGGTATGCTTTCTGACACGTGTAATTTTAGGTACTTTAAAGCGCGTATACTTCAGAAAATTCAAAGAAGCACCCCATTTAGTGAGTAGCAGTTGTGGGTCCTAAGATTCTGTTTCATCATCAGTTTACAACTGAGAGCGAACGCGCCGAGCTCTATATGAAACATCTTGGAACATTTTTCTGTAACCATTGTCTGGCAATGATATTTGCAATTACGAAAGCATTGATTAACCTTACCATAAGATCAAGGTACTTTATATGAGATAATACGCTTTTTTGAATTATACTCCTTCGGAAGAATAAAGAAAGTAAGGTGTAAATCAGACACGAGAGCGCGTGGAGTATATAGTACTAATTTGGCGAGGATTTTATTGTAAGAATTTACTTGGCAAGGACACTGCCAAAGAATGGTTCCCTATCTCCTTCCTCTCGGTTGAGTTCTGTTGCAGTTAGAGCGAAGGATTGACTGTAGGAGCGGTCGTATTATTTTGAATTTATATTTGAAGTATCTGCGCTGAAGTTACTCGAGAAAAAAAAAATAACACTGGATGAAATAGAGAAATTTTGTCACGCGTTCGGAATTTCTACAGTAGATCGGTTAAATTATTTGGCTGCTGGTTTACCTTTACTTCGGGGTAAATCGTTCAGCACAGACAGTTTGTATTGAAAGTTACTTTCCCTTATCTCGTAGAAATTCGACTGATTATTGGCATCCATAGGGGCTTTTTTATGGGTGTTTGCATTAGGGTCGTGAACCGCAACGGCAAAGGGGCTTCCGAATATTGCGCTGCCTTTCCATTTCACCTCCAGGTACACATGTCCACACTTGATAGGGTGATAACTGATTTTATGAATATATGGCTGTACACACGACACTTGAAAGGGAACGTTCCCGCCAAGATCGTCAGTGATTGCCACTTGCAAATGAAGGAGATCTTCGGTATCAGTTCTTACTTGAAATTCAAATGAGCTTCCTAGATAGCCCCCGTGCATTCCAGGACCGTATACATCGCATATGTCCTTTCTTGTCGGCTGTTTATCACTTTTGGACATATCCGATCCCATTTTGGCTGTTGAGAATACTACGCCTTGCTTTTTTCCTGTGATGTAGAAGTAAAAATAAACTTCGGGTAAAACAAAAACGGTGTCATACATTTAAAAGTTTTGGTAGTCCACACCCACTGTTAGTTCTCTGTTAATAACTCCTTGCCTGAAATCCTCGTAGGCAGAAGAGCGACAACTTCATATGATTTTTACGTATGGGCGTGATGTATTTGTGACTTTTGTGCGCCTACAATCGAGTGGTTTTTTCATTTTAACCGACATTAATTGATGTCTCTTGGGGTTCCATTCCGTAGGCATTAACTACAAAGCAGGGAAAAGCCAACGAATATGAAAATACCAGACATTTGAAATTTATGGTTTGTTCGTT
>JAAAKL020003364.1:0-23359 GCA_010016065.2 Carybdea cf. marsupialis auct. non (Linnaeus, 1758)
CTCCTCAGGGTACAAATCTTCAGAATTGAAACTGAAAAGAAAACAGTAAGATTAATACCCAAATGTCTTTAAAAGTAGCCAATCAGAACTCTGACTGTCAGATTGGTGTTGTTTTGACCAATCAGTGTCCGTGGAACGGAAAGGTAGACCGAAAAGGCCAAATGATGAGAACCGATTCCAGAACAGCCAAGTGAAAAGCAGACGTAGTTGCACCTATTATACGAAAACAATCATCTGTGTACATTGTCGCCCAGTCTGGGATTTTTAGCAAGTGCTGCCCTATTTCATAGTTACGTTGCTGAGTAGTGCTGTTAGTTATTAAAACCGAGAGTAGTTGTTTCCTTGTGGTATAGGAGCTTATGTTTGGCGAATAATGGAATGAGCAAGCTACTTAATTTTGTCAACTAACCCCAAAGTCGTGCGGCCGACATAACCAGCCTCACACTGGCAAGAAAACGAGTAAACTACTCCGAACTTCACGTATTTACAATCATCAGGCAAATCTCTTCATCTGTAACAGTCACCGTAACAGTTACTTATACATACGGTTAAGGCAACAAAAAAACTCTTTTACAGAATTGTCTCCAAATACCTATAAATTACTAAGAAAACAAGTGGTTAAAAAACTAAAATTACTGAACGCAATTTAAAGAGCAAGGTTATTCCAGAGTCAGTCTATTGGCATAGCAGGCTAAATACTAAAAAATGAGATATTACAACTTCATGATTGAACATGTAATATAATGATGCTAGATTCTGAGCATCGATCGATTGCCCTCACCATGAAGATCGACTCTTGTGGTGTCGAGTTCCCTAGTTCAGTTTAAAGCAGTATCTTGATAGCTTTAACATGGTCAGAACGTCACCTCTTTAGGTTTTAGGGGCAGCATGACATTTCAGAGACTCAGAATAGAATCCTCGAGACTAGGACAGATAAAACTAGGATAAATCTTTCTCTTACTCGAGCTGCCTTGTCTCTTGGATCTCTCTATTCTATTGCACAACTAAAATACAAGGATTGAAAGATCTGCCTACTAAAATCTTCTCTCGATATCTTAACTTTACCTTTTGATGTATTATTTGCTCCCTCCACCGCTTTCTACTTTTCAACTCTAGAGAATTATTCCAGGATTGTTTCGAAAAAAGATCAAAAGTACTTCTTCCACTCTCCTCTCTCTTTACTCTTCTACCATATACTTAAAGTTAAGCATTTTTTCCAAAAATTGCACAATCGTCCGCATCGTCTTTAGTCCGAGCCACTCCAAGGTATACAAACTGTCTTTCTATTCAATATACTATTTGATATGGGTAATGATATCTCGTTGTCTACGTCTGCAGAAAACACATTAGTCAAGAGACCATACTATAATTTGTATCTACCAAGCTCAGATCTATCAATCGCTTTCGACCATGAATCAACTTGTTTCGGATATCTCTTCAAGTTCTTTGCTGCATGTCACTGCATAGCAGCTCTCCATTTACTGTTTTGTTATGCTCTCCTCCATACCTGTATCCGCCATCCATTCACTTTCCATTTACCGCAAACGTTGCACTCGCAGACTTTACGGTTTGTATATCTCTCCAGAGCAACAAATAAACGCGTCCGCTTGGGCATTGCATGCTGGTATGTTACGCTTACAGTACTGTGATCCATGATGGCCTTAAGCAGTCAGCTGGCAAGCGAAACCTTCAAATTATTGACTTCAGGTTCATCTCAACCATCAGTAAAAATAAGATAAACTAAATCCTGCTTCAAATCCAACTTTGATCCACTGCTCGTAAAACTGCCTCTGCTTTACTGTTTTGTTGGTTGCGTCACTTATTACTCCTACATCAAATATTTGAAACACTTGCAGAATATATGATTACGATCTCAAAAGAGCATGTGGTATATTAAGTAAATACTGGGAAACATTTTGTAGCTTTAAACCCTAATAATGTGTAAATAGGAAGTGGCAGGATGCAAATGAAATCTTACTAAATTGCTGTTAACGAAAGCTACGTAAGACAGACAAAAATTTGCAAAACATTTTTCTTTACCTTCTGGTATGTCAGTGAAAGTTTCCAAGTACTGCAAAACTGGGTTGCACTGAATCGACATCCCGGAAATGAAATGACCCAGGAGGCAACAAGCGGCAACATAGCATGATATTTTAAACCCGGCAGGATTTGTTGCGTACGGAAGTGAAATTTTCAAGGTTTCCAATAAATTAGGTAGCAAACGTCCATGGAGAGTAATGACAGCACCTATTGAGATGATGCAGTATGTTAGAGTAGTTCCAAGAAAAGCAGATCCGATAGCTCCTGTGACCTCTCTTGGTTCTCTCATGTCTTGCTGGACCGTTGGAAGAATAGCGGTCCCTGAGTATGAAGCCATTATTATCCCTAAGCACAAGAAAAAGTTTGTTGCCGAAAAATATGGTTTCGTAAAATGGTTTTCACGGAAAATCTCATACCAATCTCCAGACGGAAAAAAACAAAAAATTGCAATGAAGGCTATAACGGCTCCGTACGTTGACAGCATTCCCAGAATAGAAACAAACCAGTTGTCGGAAGGTGTATCAAACCAGGTCATAGGTGTTACAATGACAAGGAAAATAAAGAGCCAAAGGCGTGTATTGCTTGCATAGTCATTGTGAATCAACTCTACACCAAGAAGATTTGTCATCACTTCAGCTGCTAGCATGAAATAGATTGTCACTGTGAGAAGGGACTGGATGAACATCAGTAAGAGCACTACTCCCCGCATACATCGCCCGAATCCCCTTTGGGCGATAGTAGGATAGGGATCACGAATCATCTGGTAGTCGACTTCTTTACCTGAGAAGACTGCCACCCATGTGTAGCCAAGCAACATGCTTCCATATCCAAATATTCCTGCTATGCATACTAGCAGAACTAGCCCAAAGTACCCCAAGAAGCCTATGACATATGGAAGTGCAATGATACCAGCTCCGGTGATTTCAGATATTAAGAAATATGAAGCAGTTGAAGTTGACAAGCCTTCCTCATTCCATTCACCAGTGTCTTCAGATATGATAATACTTCCACGTTCAATAGACAAATCTAGAACGGACAAAAAAGTCATTACCTTTGAGTTGTCTACTTTCATAAGTATTGTTGTTGACATACTGAGCAAGGATAGAAATGTTGAGAAGTGAGGTTCTGTGATTACATTTCGTCGCATCAGTATCAAACTCTTCGACTCTATAGCGTTATGCTGAATAACAAATATAATAGGAAACAGATGTGTACATCATCAATTTTACTATAGGTATGATTGAAAACAGATTAATGGTCTGCATAGATGGATGACAAAAATAGATATTTCAATTTTAAATAATATCACTGTTGATAAGCACTCATGTAAGCATTTTATTACCTCTTTGAACAGGCTCAGAATGTATTAGATCTCTCTGTAGCTGTTGCTGTTTATCTACTTAACACTTATATTTTGTTACTACTGTTCATAAAAATTTCTTGGTATTGGGTTTCTATTGTCTCTTTGTTTGCTTGTGTTTTGTTTTACTTTTTCTAGATACAATATCTTTTTACCTCATCCTCTATCCCATGTACCATTCCAGGTAAAAAAAATTAAGAATATTACTATAGTATACAATTTTACACTAGAATAGTGGAGTTTTCTTATGATCATCATCGTTATTATAAATGAAATACTGATTAAAGCTGCACGAAGTAGTGAAAACGTTTTTGTACTTAAGTGCTGTTTTCGTTGGACACCCCTCAGAGTAAACAGTTGTCAGAATTGAAATTAAAGAAGGAAGTAATGAAATAGTTATCCAATTGTGTCTTTAAAAAATAAGTTTTATTGCTTCCTTTTCCCTTTTAAGACCAATGGGGGGTGCACCGCAGTAGGGTATAAAGGGATTCGGGCCTTAGCAAGAGTTTTAAGAAAGGACATTCAAAGACGAAAAGCCTTGTTTATACCGTTGATTTTAATATTACAAATAGAAAATAGGCAAATATATAAAATCTTTCCTTTTAAAGACTTCAGAAGAATCAGGAGAGCAAGAGGGATCGTAACGGATGTAAACATATTAGATATATGGATCAGATAATCATGAGATAACTATTTCTACCTTCTTTCTGTAACAGCAAGTCTTGTTAATAGCAAGTTTTTAAAGGTTTCTAGCATTTTATATACCTTAAATAGCGTAATATTGATTGGTATGTAGTACATATCGGTTTGCCAAAACAAAGATTTGTTGCCATTAGAGTGGCTAACTACGTTTCATAGTTTTTAACGTTTGAGACTTGTATTCCTCAATTTTCGGTACTATTTTGCAAAATCTGGGGGAGGGGGTTCGTTTGTTGTCTCAGTACAGCATAAAATTCTTTATCTTGCTGGCTCTAGAGCACCTAATATTTCATGCTTTTGCATATGGATTAAACTATACCTAGGCATTTGCCAATCCTAGATATTTTTTAATTACAACTTCACAAGCTACACGATATATCTTCATGTAACATAAGGTTACTACTTTACTACATTCTTCTCCTTCTTGAGTTATCATATGGTTCTCAAACTTGTTATTGTACATAAATGTTTCTTCTTGTACAGAAACAGCATCCTCAGCCTTTACGAAATAATGTCTCTACTTGTCTTTCACAAGACAAACGCCGGTCTACCCTCAAACCTTGGCATTCAAACACGTACCTTGACAGCTATGACTTCTGTTGCAGCGAGAGTCTAAAGAGTTTTATAATCCTTGTCTAACTAATTATGGTCTATACGTATATATTATTTTTATACTGCACATTATTAGTGTTCTCAACCTTGAATGAATGAACCTCCCTTTTTCATCCTTACTGAACTTAGAAACGGAAGCAGAGACCATGATGCATCGTCCCATCTCACTGTGGCACACTATACTGAGAATTGTTTTAAAAGAGTTTAAGAATGCCTATGCTTAACTTTTGGTATTCTTGATGGATCATCGATGTCCTCTGTATAGGAAATGTAGTGTGACCCAGTAATATTGTTCGCAGAGACTACGTTTCGCACAAAGATTGACTTGCATAAAGTCTACCATCTTTGGCATCCCACGGGAATAAAAAGATTTTTGCACAAATGAAATTCATTGATCAATTCTTCCTGCTTTTACATTTTCCATTTTTCGTCAAGAACGTAACTAAAAACGTAAAAACGTTTCCTCTTTTTAAACAATGCAATTCCGCTGTAATTTGACGTAGATAGTTACAAACTATTCCATATATTTTGATCAAGTGAATGCTAGATTAGCATACTGGGCTCAACTTGCTTCCTTTTTTTGATGGTGCATAGAATACCGTTTTAATTTCTTAAAATGGAATATCTGATCATCAACATAAATACAATGTCTAATAACCTTGCCTCGCTGATTGACTTCCTTATCGTCAATGTCCGGGTTTGTTGCTAGATCGTTACTAGTACTGCATTTCTCAAAACTCACAAAAGCTAATAGCAGTGGTGTATCTGTAAAAATTCTTTGGGGGGACAGGGGAGGCATGATCCTGGGTGATGGTGTCATTTTACTAGTCATATACGTTATGGCAAGTCTTCTTCCAAGTAGATTTTAAACTACTTCAAAACGCAAATGTTCTCAAAATGACAAGTTACTGACTGCAACTTTATCCCTTTAGAAGCTAATTAGTACTTGAAAAATAGTTAGCTCGAGCCTGAAGGAGTAAATGATCCAGTTTCCCCTAAATATATCAAATCTTGGGACCAAACACTGCTACGATTGTATTACAACCTTTAATCCTTTCTTTCATTTCTAACTCACTGTTACTTAGGCTCTTTAGGGCAATAAAGTTGAGGACCATTTAAAAAGACATTCGAGAAGAAATGCCATTATGCTCTGTAAGATATCAATTTAGAGTTGTGAATAGTTATCTTATCTTTAGCTAGAACAGTGGGTTTGATAAGAATATAAGAGAACTCATTAAAATCTGTGAAAGCTACTCTTAATGAAAACGAATTTCTCGTTGAAAGGATACTAACATATTTTTACTTATCCTCCAGAATAAGAGAATTCACGATTTACAGAACTTTAAGTTGGGCAGTAAACTCAAGGAGTATACCAGTCGACAACCAATTAAATACTAGACACAGTTGACGAAAGTTTCAACTTGAGTCGTATAGTTTAAAAGATTCTATCATAATAATCGCCACTGTTTTCAGATGTTTATAAAGTATGTTTCTCATCTCGATTGATTTTCAGTTGGATTCTGTCTATTCCACTTAATAGGCAGTTGAGAGCTCTTAGATACTAAATTTACTGACTTTGTCTCTTAATAATATCACTTAACCTTACCCTCAAATTGACTATGGCCCGAACCATAATCCTACCATATCCCTACTCTACCCTTACCTCCAGCATACTGTTCATTACGTTTCTTATGGTACTGGGGATTAGATTTGTAAAACACCGAAGGAATTAGCGTCGAGAAATCGACATAGCATAATATTTCCAAAAGAGAAAGCCTTGCTTTCAAATTCCTAGTTCCGGCGTGTAAGAGGGTGATAAAACTGCATATTGCTGAAATGATGAATCGCTATTGAACAAGAAATAACGTGTTAGATTTTGATGGAATTATATTGAAAGCAGTATAGATTTGAAAAAAATGCAACATCTCTGTAAGAACGCCTCCTCATGACTAATAACATACATCCAATCTGCAATCGGGAAGATATCCTTTCATTTAAATAATAGAGAAATACAAAAGTATGTCACCAATTTGGATAAGGTATACCAAGAAGATATACATTCTCTAAATTGTCTACTGAAGGGATACGAGAATCGAGAGTGGTTGATTAAGATTAAGTTGCAGTCGTTATACGTCTTTCCTATTTACCAGATTTGTAAACCAGTAAAGCATTTGTCAGTACATGCTGAGCTCGTGTAACAAACAAAACCATATCTGAATTCAGACGCCGTCAAGACACCAACAAATACCAACTTGTCGTACATTTTATGCATAAATTGTTCCCTGTTAAACTGAACAAATCATCTACGTTTGCAATCATACCTGGTTCGACATCTTTCTCTTTGGCTGCTACACCCATCCTCATTAGATATTTTTACATAAACAGACATAGAGCAGTGCAAGCCATGAGAGTGTTTTTAAGCTGCTCTTGCTAATTCTCTGCCTGTTTCTTCATTTGTACATCATTACAAATTCCTGCTTCGTATCGAAGATTTCATCTTACTTTCACGACGTCTACTTTCTTTTTAAGATTTGCAGTAATCGCTCAGGCGCAAGGTTTACCAAAGAATGTTAACAACCTGAAGCCTGACCGTATCTTCACACACATCGTTCAACTTCATTTCACAAATCATTGTCCTCTGTTCCACTAAGTACATTGGTTGCCTTGTGTGTCTATTCCACAAGAAAGTTTCTTATTGATGCTAACAATAGTTCATTCACTCTAAAAACACTCAAATTTCTCATCATAATAGGAGTCTGTAAAGAGACTAAGTCGTTATTGTTCCTATGGTGAAGCAACAACAAGCCAGGCTTGCTAAGAGCAGTAAAATATAGCTTGACCTTTCAGGGTTAGAAGTTTTAGACAAAGAATTTCCAGCAGGCGTGCCTTGCTATTGTACAGTTATTGTTTCATCACTATTGTTAATGACTAAAATATAGCCAACCAATTACAAAAGGCAGTAAACATTACGTGAAGCATTTGTGTGACTGTTCTGTACGCTTGACTTACCATAAATTAGCTAGCAAGGTATTCGTCGTTGCCCAATCAACGAGTGTGTGTTTCGATCATAGAAATGGAGGCCTCCATTTCTATGGTTTCGATAGGGAAGTGGAGACCGGTATATTTGAAAGATCTGGTACAGAAATATATCAGTTGAGAAATTATGATGATCACTAAGAAAGTGGGTATGAAAAGGCTACATGAATTATCTGATGCACTTGGTTAGAATGTTGCAGAGGGCATTTAATTGATGCTTGAGTTGCAAGAGAAATAGAAAAGTTGATTAATGCTAGTTAATAATAACACCTCAAAATTCTAAAATGGCAGAGGTAACGTTACAGATTTTAGATTTTCCATAATGGTACCCTTAATGATATGTAAATTTATGACAGAAATAACAGAGTTATTTGAAAAGACCCGTCCCCTGAATCCCTTTGCATTGGATCGATCTATTATTGCATAACATTCTTTAACTGTGATGTCTCTGAGGAACACGCCTGGCAGATCTATTGATGCTCTCCTCTCCCCTAGCAACAATCCTAGTGACTATTACCATGTGATTCTGAACGTGAAGTAGATTCATAAAGCAGACTGTGAAACTCTACCTAATTTTAAATGTTTCTAATGGACATAACTTACTATCAATCGCTTAAGTCCTTTTTCAACAGTCACTGCCATGTCTTATGGTAAAGTTGAGTTTCTCTTTTATCTCTGGTCAAATTTAAGTATTGCCTATGCCACATTTGCTGTTATTGTACTATCGTCCGAGGCGTCGTGATCACAGAAAACCAAGTAATAATAATCTTACAAGCCGGATTGTCTTCAGATTCAACGTTTTATGTCACAGTACCACTATACAATTTAATAGATTGATAAGAAGTATTTATTTTGTTTACACTGCGAAAGGTTGGGAGAGGACGGGGAAAAATGAAAGAAAATGCCATGCTACCGCGGATATCAGACAACTAAAAGTCGATAAACAGATGTACCTCTCATGCACTGTGCACTAGCTGAAGATTTATAATAGGAAAGACAAATAAATGAAATTGCTTTGCTGATGAAAATTGCTGGTTTCCTTAGATTAAATTTTGACAGTTTCTGCTTCTTTTGTCATGTTCGGACATCATCCTATCAGATGACAAAATACGGCATTGGACAATAAACTTCGCTGTTTGTATCGAGATAGCTTGGTTGCAACGTAGATAACAAATAATATGATTGCGTTAAAACTATTTTTGATAAAGTGATTAATATACTGACAAGAAATAAAAAATATTACGCGAAGTAAGTAATGGAATGTTGAAGCAAATGATGTATCAATGTTCTGACAGACAAAGAAGGGGTTGCACGTATTTTTAACATTACTGGGACCAGGGTTTTTGAAGAATGCTCTAGAATCATGGAGGTGCTTTCTTCAGGACCAGATTATTTTGTAACAAATCTGTATGCCCTTACAATTTTTGTCATTAAAACATGGTTGAAATTATATTAAAAATTTATACAGTCATAAACGAAAAGTAATTGTAAATCATCATGTTTCACGAACTCGGTCTTTGTAAAGCTAAAAGTGATTTAAGGAAATATCAATTAAGGAATTTACATTTTTTGGGCCAAAGATATATGGTTAAAATATCATTTAAAATATCTCCTCAATGAAAAAAAATGAATAACAATGTCCCAAGATACATATTATTACGAGTCCTTGTGTTTCATAGGGAGAGCGTACGTCTTTGATTTCTGTGAAAGAGACGGTTTTAAACCAAACAATGAAAGCTCTTTTAAACCAAGAAATTTATATCTACCCTTTCCATATAAAAATACTTAATCATTTGGTCAGGTATTTGAATCAGTAAAAGGTGAGGTAGTTGTGAGACCTATTGGCTGTAAAATGGCCTCTGTGGAATGGGTTTCTTTTCAATGAGAACATAATGTAAAAGTATAATGAATATTTTGTGAAATAAGGAACACTTAGAGCCTATTACTATATTGCCGTATGACCAAACTTACCATAATTTTTTCTAATTCAACACTCAGTTGCTGTCGAGCGTATGAATTAAATATGTACTCATAAATTCCCAGTAACTGTATTGCAGCAATCGGCGGGTGCATTATCCTAGTTTGAAATAAAGCTATTGCTCTGAGCTTTGAGCATTTGGGGGGTTGAAGTCATTTATAAGAAAATGAATAAAATATCTACTTTGCCCTTATTCCTGGTAGCTAGAAGGATGGAAATAAAAACGCATGTATTAGACAGAGGTGACCCATATCAAAAATTATTTCATACATTTGGCTCCCTTTTACCGCTTCCAATCTGTTAAAAATAGGAATAACCACTTATATGGAGTATCCTACAAGATACCTCCGGCTTAGCTCAAGCTCACGAAATTAAGATGTTTGTATTTTAGTATTAACGTGGTAGAAATTAATTTTTTCGTAAGTCTATTCTGGAGTATAGTGGGGAAAATATTATTGATATGCAAATGACTTGGTTGTCTCCAACACGAATAGATACAATATGCCTCCAGGGAAATGATTATACTACATATAAAGGTTTATGACAAATTTATAACCCATATAAATATTGTTTTATTTTTCTTTCGAAAATGTGAAGGGGACTCTTATCCCGGGCTACCGAGGTTTTTCTCAGATACTGTCCCAAGTAAGCTTTGGAAATGAAAGATTGTTCAAGCAACAGTACTTAGCAACATCCATAGCACACAAAATGATTTAAATAAGGTCCAGGCTATTCGTACCTCAAATTAATTCGACTGTAAGGAGTAAAGGAAATAGACCAGTGTTAATCTGTATTACCTAATAGTCCTCTTGTCAACAATGCCAATGTATACCTGTCAAGTAATGATCTGATTAAATTCTGAAGCAGCCATGTAAATGTAACAAACAAAGCAAAGTTAATACTGTGATCATGCCACGACATAAAGTAAATACCAAAAGGGACACTAGAAACTGGCTATACTTCCTTAAATTCCGCTAAGAGAGAGCTGCAATGTTGTCAAGTTTCCAATTTCCAAGCTTTCCCCTTTTTTAAAAGGTCGGAAGTGACTGAAAGAGATGCCCAATACCCTCACCCTCCCCCCGTTTATTGTTGTAGGAAAGATATGTGACATAATCTCGTGTTGAAAAGGCTAAGAGTGTAGTATGTCCCACTTGTTACTCACTGTTCTGTTGCTACAAACATGATGTCGCTTAGTTACAGAAATTTTGCTGAAGAATTGTCCTAATTTAAGCACGATCAACAGAATCATGTTTCACTTCTAGTTTGGCATGGCTTTGGGCTTAAAATAGATTGTGTACTTGCAATTGGCATAGTGTAAGAAAGCTTACATTTTTGTGTTGTCTAAGGACCAGATGTCAAAATAAGGTTTGAACTGGCTGCTTGTAAACAAGAGTAAAGCGAATTGTTTTATCAGAAACTATTCTTCTAAGAAGTTTTACAGTTTGATTTCGTCTGCAGCATATCATTTTTAAAAATGTTGATTTTTTCTTGCCAGCAGCCAGCCATGATAACGATTTCCAACGTGATTCATGCAGTTAATGACGCCTGGAAATCTATTTATGTAAATCAGAGCCAATTAAATTTCTCCATGGGGTTAGGAAAGGCAAACTTGAAGAGATTTCTTTTTCTAATTTTGGTAACAAAGCCAAATAGGTAAAGCTGAACTATTGTCGGATCAGACTCGATAACTTTGGGTTGAACAGGTGCCATTTTGGAACTCCAAACATCCTACCATCAAGGTGCGCGTTTACAAAAGGAGGTTGAAAATTATGGTAAAGTAACTTTTTTAAATTTCCCCATCAGTCCTTTCCCTCCGACAACTTTCAACAAGTATTTTGCTACGCCAATTGTCTTCCAACAACTGCCAGGTATGTACCATACATTCAATGAGAAAGTCGATTGTAAACCTAACAGAATGATGACAGTTTTTCTCGTATTTTTCGGGGAATGTTACTTATTGACTCGCAAAGAGCCTTTTCTTTTGTTTTTGCTTTGTGTCTACTTTCTATACAGAAATTTCAATCATAAATTGCTTTAAGTTGTTCTCCAGAAGAGCTTACTTCATACTTTGCTGACTATAAACAAATACCAGATAAGTCGCCGCTTCTTATTGTTTTACTGGTGAGAACGGGACTACATATTTGCTCAAGGTTCAATACCAGGACATGACTGGATTAGAAACGTAATATCAAAAAGAAGATTTTTAATACACTTATAATTATTGTGTAAATGAAATTGTTTCGGGAAGCTTTAAGACAGATATCCCGTATATGATTAGTGTTGATTTTTTCATTACGCTGCTATATTCTTGCGCCTGATATAACTTTAGATATCACATTGAAAGATTAAATATCTATTGAGCTAGCAAACGTATATTTCATCGAAGCTGAATCATAAAATTAATATTTCAAAAAAGGAAAAAAGCTTCTTTTATTAACGAACAATCCTCTACTGAGACAAGTTGAAAGTGAGGGATGAACCAAAACAGAAATGTAGAAGAGGCAAGATTGCCATTGTATTAATACTAATAACGCCGTGGATATTTCTGTTTAGATAGAGAAATTGGCTAGATTGTTTATTCTTCTATTTGCAATGGAAAATAAACATACTAGTAGAATTTGAAGCAGCGACTTTGCAGGATGGCTGGAAGATTAATAAATATCTAAAGACTGTCCAACTATACATTGCTGGGACAAAGTTGACGTAAATTATACATTAAAGTAAAGTTTTTAGACTTCTAAGATTAGAGAAATAGAACTGAATGGGAAGAGCAATTTCATACGCAATTTTTATTACTTGTGGTAAAAATCAGGGATTTTTTATGTGTTTTTGTCTATAGACATATTGTTTTAGGGTGACTCTTTATGTGGGGCAATTAGGACGTTATAATTTTGGGAAAACATTATTTCCAAAATCTCCAGTATCAATTGAAAAAAGTCCAAAAGGAATGGCGTAGTCGTTCATGAGGTGTCAAGTTCTCTGTACAAGTGAAATTCTCAATAAACAGAAGGCGCATTTCATTCTGAGGCTGTTTAAATATGGTATGCGTCAACTGATGAATATGATGTATTAGCTTTCTGTCCGTGCATTTTTTCTCAGTGTCTCAACCTTAAGAAAATTCAACTTTGCTACCCGGTGATGCATTTAGAGAATAGAAAATGGAAGGCAGTGGGATCTATATTCATTTCCAATGGATACAAAATGCAGCGAGAGGGACAGTTTGATCGATACCAGGAAAATCTTTAAAATCTAATGACAAGAAGAAATGGATACTGTAACTTTTAAACACTGGAGGAAATGCTTTGTAATAATAGATTTTTTGATAATTCGTCGGTCGTCAAGATCTTCCAAAGTTTAAAGCAATCTTACATAATCACCTTTCTCGATGAGTTGTGGTGATCAAGCACATGAGGCTTGCCGCACTTGGTGTCAGGATAAGAGAGATGACTATTGCTTCACTTAGTATCTGAATACAAGATACGCGTATGTCTATGCCTCTTACCAGTAGTCTATCCAAGTGTCAGTCTAAAAGCTCTACAAAATGTCTAATACCGCGAATGCATGTGACGGTTATTGTTTAGGTTCTAACTAAATAATCCAGTGGTGAGTTATGATATGTGTTCACAGTATTCATAATTGATTCGCAGTGAACATAACACCGTCTGTCAATGCATTAGTGTGATCTTGTAAAAGAGGTATCAAGATATGGAAGTTGCATAGTCAAAATGCATTACTATCCTCTTCTATTCAAGCAATGTAGGTTTAAAGCTGGTAATCAACTCTAATACACCATAGCTAACAGTAGCTCGAGATTTTTTGCTTAAGTGTCTTACTCAAACTCACCATGCGTCAACAAGAATGATTTGCATTTGACGCATGGTGACAAGACATACTGCAATGCATTGTTCAAAGACATGTCTCCTGTGGATTCCGACTTAGTTTCCCTTGAAGAATTGCTTTGTATCTTTGAAAAGCAAGCAGTAGGACTTTCTTCAACACATGGGGATGCGCTGAATCACCCCTGGTAAGGAACTGCATCAAGGTTCAAATTACAAGTTATGAGAACCTAAACTTCTGGTTCAGAGATAACTGTTGACTTGCTTCTAGTTGTATATACAAAAAGAGTACACAGTTTTAACAAGAAATTACCTGATCAAGATGATTTTTCATAGTGTTAGATGAAATTTTCTTGTGATTTTATGTACCCAGACAACGAAAGTTTGATCATAGTGTGACGGTAAAGTGGGAGGACTCATGAAAACGCAAGGCCACACTTGATCTGATTACGTTTTTGATTTGTGTGGTCATAAGTAACCTAGTTATTAAAACTTGTCTAATTTTGAGTACAAATGAAAGTACTAATCGAGGTGAATTGAAATGGCATTAGTATGCATTTTGTAAAACCACCATTTCATTACGAATAAAATCTCTGCTAAACATATTATTTGCTCAAGACACATGAAATGTAAAATACAGATTAATTGTAAAACATGGTTGGTCACATGTTACTATTTTTAAACTGCTGGAATTAAGCTTTGGCTTGAAATCAAGGAGAACAATAAAGGCAGAGAGCTACCTTAACTTAGGTTTCTGATGATCTTCTGCCTGGTAAACAGCTTGTTCAAATGTCCCTGTTATCTCTGCATCTTGTCTTACTGAATCCTTCATGAATTATTGCCTGGGAAATACTGTTAGCTTTAAAGTAATAGTATAAACGATTCTGACATAGATGGAAAGAATATGGTTTTCTTGTTAGCAAGTGTTGTAATGTGACGAGAAAAGATTTGTTTGAAATGTTCACTTACATTTGTTATTCACAGAAGCATATCGAATGCGAGGAAGAAACTAACTCTGGAAGAGGAGCCGAGGTTTTTTTACTGGAGCAGTTAACATTGTTTTATTTCCCAAAATAACCTCATCGATTTTTACCAGCAACCATTTTGTTTTCTTTCTTGACCCATACTCAGAGCCCAGCTGCATACAGTGGAATAAAAACAAAGACTTCTTTCTCTTATCTGATGCAACCTTCAGCAAGATGACCCAGAAAAAATTCAGTTAACAACGGTCTCATATGGGTCCATTGTCTGACGATGAGATACTCCCAATTGAATAAATATAAGGGCATTGTCATTCTAATGACTGACGTCATATATATAGCAAAGTGTGTGGAGTACACCTCAAGCCAAGGCTCTATCGTCAGGAAAACCGAGGAAAACACCACAGCATCTACAAAGTTACTAATTATTATAAGTGCACTGGTAGGTCATTACGTGGACATTTTACAACTTAAAAATTGCCACTGCCCTGAAATGGATGCTGACAAACCTCACTTTCGTGACCCACATTTTAAATCATCATAATTAGGGTGTCAGCATGTTCCTCACGGAAATCAATTTAGTTGAGACGGTTCCAGCAAATATTACTTTTAATAATTTATTACCTGAACTGTCATATTGGTACCTTGGGTCAAGCTCCTCTCTAGCCATCTTTAAGCTAGCACTTTCATGAATAGAAAGGCCTAACTAGCAAATTTTTGCTTTACTTTTCATATTTGCTTTCTCAGGCTCTTGTTTTCTTTTATCTGTGTAATATTTTTCAGTTTCACTTCTTTAAGGCCTCAATCGGTATGCCTAAAATACTAGCTTTGAATTCAGGGGTTATTCTTCCTGATTAAACGTTTATCTGAAGTAGCAGCAAGGAGCCGTCCTGGTTCACAACTCAGTGCTCCGCAGTTTCATTCCTTGACGCCTTTTTCACACTACTCAACCCATAACAACATTATCAAGATGAATATGAGTGATTCCCAAGACAACAACACAACTGAATCATACAAAAAGTGAATATGTCGAAGTACTTCTTGTCGTATTGAGTCTTATTCTAAATGTCAGAAATGTCGAGAAGCCAAGTGTTGATCTATTTTATAACAGATAGTTCAATTCTTAGGTAAATATGATAAAATATGTCTCAAAAAATGCGATGAAGCTAAATTTAGTCAAGCATTCAAGGTAAATAAATTACCTGACACAAGAAAGCCATCTAAATCTGGATTAAGGAAACTGAGGTTTTTAAATGTGGAGTGCGCAGAAGTTCGATACTTTTCCTCTTCAATTACAGCAATTGTTCCTCTTACCGAAAAGGTTATCAGAAGCTGATTACATTCTTTACAAAACTGTGTAAAATCAACGTATGTGAAGTAATGGTTAAAGAACATAGGCATGTAGGCACAGCTTGCAACAATGTCATTGCGAAAGTGAAATCAACAGCTTCTAAACCTACTCCTAAACCGATCTACGGTTTTGAAAACCCAGTTTAGTACCAAGAGCCATTATCAAAATCACTTGCAAAATACTTGTAACTTGCAGTGTGATAGCGTCTATTCTATTGCAACTTACATTTGTTGTAGTTTATTGATTTGAGGATATTAAAGTTAGAAAAGGAATCACCAGCGGAACTATGTCACGATAATTAGGGTATAGAAGAGAGTTTTATGTCACGGACTTTCCTTTCTTCTCACTCCTACTTCTCTTGCTTTTTAGACCTGTTTTCCTAACACATTCAAACCCTACTTTACTTTTTTATTATTAGCCAATAGATTGGATGAAGTCCTGCCCAAAACCTTTACGGCTCCAAGGTGTTCAATCACTTCGTAAATGAGTTGCGATTGGAGAGGTGATGGCAGGAAGGTAGACTGCCATTGCCCAACTGGTGTCGTCATGGAGTGCCGTTTGTAACTTGTGCAGATGGTTGCAATACCTGTCGAGAGTGCAGTATTGTTGCATCGCCTACTATATGGATAAATCCATAAGGAAACAGGTTATTTATTTATAATCGTCAATGAGTTTTAGCATTCAATTCATATTTAGCTGGTATGGGCAGAGAACAACAAAATTGAAACCAACAATAAAGGTCGTTAAGGGTTCCAATGCCTCAGGCCATAATTTATACTACTACAATTCGTAAATACGTATTGAAACTACAACCACCATCAATGATAAGCATTGAAAAGTTTGAAAGGTAGCAAACAATTTTGTGAGTTTCAAAAAGCAGCACCACAACATGGATATTGCAAGAGCTTCGTTGACATTCTTTCTTTTATTTCCTCTTTTGGTACGTATATGATGAATTTTTGTCTACAGGTAGAATAATATAATAAGCTATTACTCTTTTCATTACCATTTATCTTCCCTGCAAAAGAAAGCACCAGGACAACTCATTTTAATTCAGCTTGAATCCTTGTGATATATCTTGGTTTAATTACATACAATTGATACGTCATGTCGATCTCATTCATATTCGTGATTACGAGCATTTTTTTACAAATTCGTGTTAAATACGTTTAAATTAATGAAGTCAAGGTAGACGTTAAGATTCAGTAATCAGTACTGTAAATGTAAGGTTGGTATCCTCCTGCATTGTAAGCAATGTTTAATTGCCATCAGATAGCATAATGGTAAAATAAGATGTTTCTCAATGCTACAAAAAATTTAGATGACATTGCAATGCAATTAAGGAGATGCACACCCAGATAAAGCAGCATGCAATCAAATTACACTTCCATATGAAAATAGTAGTAGTATCAACAAATAGTAATAAACCTAGCAATTGCAAATTAGTAATGACATTATGAAATTTGCGTTTTCACACTACCTTTACATCTTGGAAATCAAAACTAACGATACGTATATAATTCTACAATTCCCTTCTAACTTATTCTATTGCGAAGCCATCAAATATCGGTGTTGCGCAATTGGCAAGAACAAGCCTTTCATTTTGATTACAGAGCACTTGAGAATAACTAAATAGATCAGTTTAAATATGCTGTTTTATGTCAATTGATATGATTTTTAACGCTTCCTTGCTATTGATAGTTTTTAGATTATGGAATGATCATTTCACCCTTGGAATACAAATTTCTCCTGAGTTTTCGAAGCATATTCCAAATCAAACGTTTAGAACTTTGCTAATAAGAATTTTAACATCTTCTGTAAAAACATTCCGATTCATTGTCACTCTAATTAGCTAAACTTTTGTACTTTGTTTTATACATTTTCTGGTGGCTGAATAAGTCTTTCCCCGTCTCACTGTTTTGTGCATAAACTAAGAATTCCACGATTCTACTAATTCAACTTGTAAAACACAACGTTTGCATTGTTTTCTTTCCTTAAGCTTCTTTGCAAACAGCCATGGCCATGTTGTTTTTACTCTTTCCTTGCTATAAATATTCTAATTGCACATATGTGGCATAAGAACAATGTCTTTTTACTCTTTACTGTCGGTCATAAGCCAATGGTGAGCATCAGAAAACAAAACAAGCACAAGTGTTTCTGTCTTTTCTTAAACAGTGCTATATTTACCTCATCACATTCTCAACATATTATAAACGTTCTACCAAGTATGAAATTCCGTGGTTTAGTGTCCAGTCACTACACTTATGATGTTGATATGATGAGTTACTTCAACACCTGTTAATCCCCTTCTTAAGGGTTATCAGAATCTACATGAACTCATGCTCATGACATGAAGTGATCGAAAAGGAATGGTCCGTTTGCAGATGAAGATAACAAATGCGTGACAATTAGTGACTTGCTTGATACTATCAATGTTTGTTAAATGCAGAAATGATCCAACACATAGTTATGATCTTTATATATAAACCCTTTCAGATTTGCCTAATAAAATTTGTTACTCTTCACTTGCTCCTATTACTGCTAATATGGTATTTATTCATATTACTATGTTTTCAAACTTGGCACTTTCGTCACTTTTTGATAGCTATAAAAATTACAGTGCTTTTCTGAATCTTCATGAAAAATTTTTAAAATATATTTGGTCACGGAGTGTAAACAGCTATTGCACTTATTAGAGTGTGTCAAGAAAGTCAGCTCTTTTTGTAGCCGTGAAGATAGTTGTGTAAAACAACTGGGGGATGCAATTGTCAGTGGTAAGTGCTCATTGTAATTTGAGAATGTAAACAACTTTGACCGGGGTGATGTATTGCCCATGTGTTGAATATATGGAAAAAATAGAGTGGAGATCAACAGGTAGTACTGACAATTGACTCAATCTAGTTTCACATAGCAATTCAAAGCCGGTAATATGTATAGTCAATATCAGCAGCAAATGATTCGAGTTCCTTGAGAGGAACGTGGTGGTAAAACAGGAGGGGCTGGTTATTGCCTGCTCAAATCCCCCACTTAAGGCTTTGCATGCCATAAACGAACATCGGGTCACTATTTACTTCACTGCGTAATGGCACTTCTGAGTATGGTATCTATGGTAAAAAATAGTTTTAGTGCAATAGTAGCAACAAACTATAAATTTCCAATAAAGACACCATGATAAACCAAAATCACTAGGACGGCTTTCGGTAGACTTGGAAATTAAGTGTGTATTTATATTTATAGAAGAAAGTGTTTCTGAGAAGAGAGGATTTGAAATGATCAGTTTGAACAGATGCCAGAGAAATAGGAAAATATCACAACAAGAGGATTCCGCGTTCCGTTGGTGACATAATTATCAATTTCTCCAGTATCCAATATCATTTACAGAAAATGAATCAAGATAACATACGTAGCAAGGGCTGATTTTGTACTTGTTGGGTATAAATATGCAACAGTTGCTCCTTTGTAACTAGGTTGGGCTTTTCTAGGAGTTGCATTGGCTTCATATTTTGCATTTGGTTAGTTGCAGCATTGGGCATATATCCTGGAATACTAGCTTTATTACACCGTAGGCGGAGAGACGATGTTTCTTTAGTATCTAGTCACTGGAAGGGACCTAAGTCACAACCAGCAAGTATTTTTCTTCGATCCATAAGTAATTGTTCTCTTCCTACGTTAACAAGCTGCCTCCACTAACGAGTACAGAAAGACTCTCACTAATTATAGTTTACATATGCACCCAGGTCGACGACTTCAGCCATTTTACCAGATTCACCAATCTCTCTATACATACGGTGGCGGGTCAGTTCTTGAATTGACATAGCTCCAAGAACTGTCTGGAGGCAGGGGTGCTCACAAGTATAAAAATAGATACAGTAAAGAGAACACTTCTGGTTCGATACTTCAGTAAGAATTACTTAGAGGGGAGGGGAAAAAGGGAAATTTGACATAACAAGACAAGGGTGCAAAAATGCTGTGAAAGTAAAGTGTTGATAAAATATATCTCACTTAGATCAATCAATAGTCGCCAAAAAGTACAATTTGTGGGCTGAACTAAGGTGAGTTGCTATGTAACAAAAACATTCAATTTGTTTACAAAATAAGGAATACAAATTATTATTTTCCTTCTTCGTACAAACTAGCAAAAAGTGCCCAGTTCGAAAAATCAAGAAAAAGGCAAAAGAGATACATATGAACATTTTCGAATAAGGAAAGAAATTCACAAGTATGTAGATCTATTCACAAGTATGTAGATCTATTCACAAGTATGTAGATCTATACACAAGTATGTAGATCTATTCACAAGTATGTAGATCTATTCACAAGTACGTAGATCTATTCACAAGTATGTAGACAGTAATGCAACATGGATGCAGCTAACTCAGCATTGTCATAATATAAAGGGACACAAAATCTTACAACTAGGTTGGAAATTGAGCACATTTATACCAAGTTGCAATATAGGGATAATGAAGTGCAAAGATGGGATAAGTAAGATGTTGAATTAAGATCATCTTAACGCTGTACCAGCATGTAGCTAATAATCCGAATTTACGTCAAGGAGTGTAATAAACGTGCTAGTAGACACCCATATTACACACCAATTTTGACTTTATACGAGACATTATACGAGACCTAAGATAAGTCCAGAACTCGAAAACAAGTTGAAATACGTAGTACAATGACTTAATAGTAAAATAGTTGATGCTGGCGCAAGTATTAATTAAATGAAGGAAAGGGCATTTGCGCGGCTTAACAAGATTTCATAGCATAATCTAAAGTACAACTTACAGTCGATTGCTGTAAAGTTCGCTAAATCATACTATGAAAGCAGGCGAAGATGTAATTTATGTATTACCAAAAAGCATGCAATTAAAACAGCCACCTAACATAACCTTCTGGATAGACTGTCTGAGCTAATCTAGAAAACCTGGCAAACAAGTACTATTCTTGTCAATAAAAACGAGGACAAATAAAACGACTTCCTAATTTGGGGGATTGTTGATTATAAATAAAACTGGAAGGGAATTTTTTTTCGCGATCTGATGAAAGCCACAGTATAGAACCTGAAACTTAAGTTAACTGCTCTTAATTACTTTTTTTTTTGCATTTGTATTTATATATATATATAAATATATATAAATCAACATATATTGATACTATTGGTATAATCTTAATTTATAACCAAGTAAAGCCTAATACTACTAAGCAGTGATTAAAAGGAAAAGGAAATATCGTAGTTCGCATAAATTTACATCTATCTGCTGACATCCTTCAGACCAAGAAATATAATTTTTTTAACTTCTACCTACATCTATAATCTACTTCGCCCCACAATTACAATGTCATGATATTTGTCCTTTATTCAATAAAAACAAAGATTCCCTGTGCCAAAACTTTGGGAGCAGCTCACCCACTTTATTCAATTTACTTTAGTAAGCGTTAATTATTGCACACGTTTCGTAAATGAACAAGTTGCATTAATGCCTGCCTCCCTGACAAGGTTTAACAAGATTTATAATACTCCACTTTATGTTGTGCTTAATGTTACTATTTTTTAAATCCCAGATACATTTTCACAACTCTTAAAGTTCTTATCTGAGACAATCGAGAAAGCAGTGGCGTATGAAGTAAAATGGAATATGGTGGACAATGATTTAAATGACATTTACCAATCTGTATATAATCGGTATGCTTCACGCTTCTTGGCCATCATTAAGGCCAAGAATCACACTGCAGGTTCATATATAACAAGATCAATGGATCTGTAAATTTCAGTTATTGATGTACTTATCAATATATTTTACAATACGAAAAATATGTTGGAGTGCCGTGGATACCGCTACCTGTGTGTCATGTGTGATGGAGACGATTGATGGCTGCAAAGCCTATAATCATTGGACGGAGCAATTCTTAGCTAAAGAATCCTATAGCATGTCATTATTCATTATTGATTGGTTGCTCTCCTAGTATGGGGTTCAATCCGTTTTCAAAGGTTCTAGACTAACTACTTCTTTTATTAAGGTAAATTGGGAAAAAATCTATTAAAAATGCCATTGTGGTATGCTCCAATAATACTTTGGAGACTCGCTTTACAAATCCGCCAGTCGATACCCTTAGCTTCCATAAAGGGGGCTAAAGCCTTTGAGGTTATATGGTAGATAGAAACTACATCATATTAAACCTTAAAGGACAAAAGTGCCTAACAAATCCAGGTGAGCTAGAAAGTAGCAAGTTATTGCTGGGACTTTTTATATGTATCGACACATTTGCCATCTTTCAAAATGAGTCTGAGTGTGATACATTTCTTACAAAACTCAACAAATTAAGCCAGGTGTTAAATTTCACCTTGGAAAGGAGATAAACAATCCTTTGCCTGACGTACCCTGTCGTTTTGGTGGAGAAGGATAGCACTAAATTCGTGACCAGTGTGTGCAAGAAACACTTATTTTCTGGTCAGTACATTTCTTGGACCTCTTTCTGCCTCAAACTACGCAAAGTGAACGTGATCAAAACCTTGGCTTACCACGCACTAATGATTTGTTCAAAGGGGAAATTACGGCCAGAAAGCGATTTATTTCGACAGAATTTTTTTTATCTAACGACTATCCCGAAAAATGTCGTCGACTCTAACATCAAGGCTAAACTGCCACAGTCTTTCAGTGAAAAACGTTATTGCTCCCTCTGTGTAAAACTACAATGGTTTGGTAACGTTTCGCTTCGATTCGAAAACCACATCAAAAATGCCATAGAGAGGTGTTTCGGCGCTGTTACTCCACGAGTAGTTTATGCCAGTAAGAAAGCGTCCTCAACTAACCACAAAGTCAGCGAGCTTTCTAAAAATAGTAGCACTGTAGTCTACCTATTTTCATGCCAGATTGGGGCAAGCTACGTCAGCCGCACGACTTTGAGGTTGGTTGACAGAATAAAGCAACATGTTCTATCCTGTATTGGCCAAGCATCAGCTCCTACAAGAAAACAACTACGTCGGGTATCAAAATTAAAAAAACAAGTAAGCATTGTGACTTTGTCATACGGCAGGACAGAAAACCCAGACTGCGCCAAAATGTATACAGATAACTACTTCCGTGTAATATGTAAAGCTAGATCTGCTTTTAACTTGGCTGTTTTAGAATCTGTCTACATCCAAGTATGAAAATGTAGACAAAAATGATTTGTCTTTTCATTGGCCCTTTTGGTTAACCGCTTAGCTTCACGGACACTGACGCGCCAAAACAACATATAGATCTATAGAACTCAATAAACATGAAGTGCTTTTTGAGGCGCTGGCCCGGTTGGAACCCAGGATCTCCCACTCCGAAAACGAAGACTTTACCATTGCGCTAACTAGTGCAATAGTAAAATCGACAATCCAGGTAGTCGATCCCTAATTTTCTCCTCCGCCAGCAACCTTATCTTTGTTTCGCTGTTAGCTTCATCAGTGCCATTTCATTTATTTAAGTACTCAGGGAG